>JZLH01S0009609.1:5057-25548 GCA_001188425.1 Eucidaris tribuloides
GTATCTCAATGAAAAACCTTGATGAATAGCTTAACTTTTCATAGCAGCATGAACAAATTTGATTTTTCCTCATAAATTAATGACTACAAACAATGACTTCAATTTTGTTTGTTCTTGTGCTGTAGTTGTTTGTATTTGTGTGCAGTGTGTGTGTGTGGTGTGTGGTGTGTTGTGTGTGTGGGGTGTGTGTGTTGCGTGTGTGTGTGTGCGTTGTCGTGTGCGTGAGTGCTGGTGTGTGTGTGTGTGATTGTCGTGTGTGTGGTCGTGTGTGTGTGTGTGTAGTGTGTGTGTGTGTAGTGTGTGTGTGTGGGTGTGTGTGTGTGTGTGTGTGTGGTGTGTGATGTGTGTGGTGCGTGTCGTGTGTGTGTGTGTGGTGTGTGTTGTGAGTGCGGCTGTGTCTGTGTACTTGTGTCTGTGTGTGTGATAGTAAAGTAGCAATCTGAAACAGCAATAGTGAACCAAATCACTGTAAACACGCTGTCAATCACGTCCAAACGACGAAGCCAACAACAAAAAAATAATAATAGTAATTAAGTGATAAAGCTGATCAGACGAAAAACTATTATCTAATTCTACATGAGGTGTTTTTGCCAGAAAAAGACGAGTGAGTCGTTTTTCAGTAATTGGGAGACGTTTTAGAACACCCCAAATGCCCCCATCATCCCCTATTGCGCTTGTGATGATAATGATGATGATTGATGCTGCATGATGGTGGTGATGATGAGCGGTGGTGACTAGTAATGACCATGCCTGCTGCTGCTGCTGATGATGCATAAGACGATGATGATGAGGAGGAGGGGTTGGTGACCGTGATATGAGCATGAATGATGTTTTATGATGATGCAGTGTGACAGTGATAACCATGATGATGGTGGTAGTGGTGTGGTGGTTGTAGTGGTGGTGGCGGTGGTTAGTGGTGGTGGTGGTGTGTGTGGTGGTGGTGGTGGTGTAGTGCTGGTGTATGGTGGCAGTGTTGGTGGTGGTTGATGGCTGCTGGTGCTGGTGCTGAGTTGGTGCTGTGTGGATGTGGGGTGGTGGCTGGTAGGTGGTTGTGGTCGGTGGTGATGGTGCCGTGGTGGTCGAGTGCTGGTGCTGCGTGCTGGTGCTGGCGCTGTGCTGGCCGGTGTTGGTGTTGGTGCTGCGTTGGTGTGGCTGGTGTGGTGTGGTGGTGGTAGTGGTGGTGGTGGTGTGGTGGTGGTGGCGGTTGGTAAGGTCGGTGCGCAGATGTGGTGGTGGTGGTGCTGCGACCACGAATTCTTCCGCCCAATAAAAGAATCACATAGTAATGCCTCCACAGTTGACTGGCAGGAGGGCTCTAGATCTCCGCTGATCACAAGATTTGTAACCCGATAAACGAGGTATTGATCACGCGGCTCTGAAGCACCAAGATGTGAAATCGGCGGGTTGAATCGACGTTTACCAAGCGCGTAACAGCCAGGCGGCGGACAAAGGATCTGCTCGCCTTGTTTCCTCGGCCAGTATTAATAAAAAATAATCAGTGAAATCATACAGAAAAACAGAAGAAAGTGGAAGATTGGTCAACAGGTCAACAGGAGATTAGAACGTTACCCCTACCCCATAGGGCGATAATGTTTTTTTTTTTAACATACACGAAAGGCATAAAACACTTACTCCGGCAGGAGAGTTGTTAACCAAAACAGGTTTAGCACACACTCTTCATCGTACGCCAAGGCGATGTGGCCAAGATGTAAAACCATAAATGATTCGTTTCTGAAACAGAGTTGCTAAAAAACACGGTCTGCTCCTGGCTAGACCGAAATACCGTATTAACTGTTAAATGTCTTAACATTATGAAAGTTGACGTAGCTGGAACGCGTGCCAAGCACAATGTGATGCGACATCGCGCGAGCCGCGATAACATCATCAATAAACGCTAGTCTTTCCTAGGCGTCAACGGTCTACCCGTGGTCTCAGCCTTTTCCTGATTTGTCAATACCAGCCTTTCCTGGAAGTCAGATCCAACGATCAAATGCAATTTTAAAATACCGAAGGCATAAAACACTTACTCCGGCAGGAGAGTGTTAATCAAAACAGGTTAGCAACACCTCTTTCATCAGTAGCCAGGTGTGGAACGATGTTAAAAACCAAAATGATTCCGTTTTGAACGAGACGTGCTAAAAAACACGTTGCTCCCTGGCTAGACGAATCAACCGTTTACTAACCTGTTAAATTTCTTCTTCTTCTTCTTCTTCTTCTTCTTCTTCTTCTTCTTCTTCTTCTTCTTCTTCTTCTTCTTCTTCTTCATCATCATCATCATCTCCACCACCACTACTGCAGCCACTGTCACCATCATCGCCATCGTCGTCAACATCATCATCATCCTCATTAGAATATACCGTATTTAAAATCGTACTTGTCTAATATTATTATTCCCGCCTTAATTGAATGCCCTAAACCAAGTCATTGTCATTGTCATTATCAATGCAATACTGGGAGAATGCTAGATTTATTTACTACATCCCCCATGCCGGTTGTATACTTCCATTTTTTTTAAATATGAAATTCTAACAACAGGGCCAAATCCAGGAGTTTGAGGGAGTGTAACAAAACACTATGTTTTGATATATGGCCCCTGCCTTTAGATATTTCTGCATCATTCTTGAACTCTACGGTATGCTTTAATTTTGAAAACAACATTACACGATACAACTAAATTTTTGTGTGTGACCTAAATGCTAAAAATGAAAAAGAAATAATACAATATAGAATAAATTAAAATTAAAATTGGGGAAATAAGTGGAACAAAATAAAAATCAGAAAAGTGGGGAGAGGCGGATGGTTTAGTGAGAAGAAAGCAATATTAGTTGGAAGCACATAATAACTATAATGAACTTGATATACGCATAAAACTAAAAATAAAAGCGAAGGTACATGACAGGGACGTCGATCTATGTTTCTGATGGGGGCGGGGGGGGGAGGCAAAAGTTAAAAACGTCAAAAAATTTTGGCGCGCTCTGCGTGCCAAATTGTATTACAGAATTTTGTGCGCGAAGCGAGCCGAAAAATGGACAATTTTGTATGTAAAAAAAAAACTCACGCCTCTGGTACATGAAACATAATGGGTCATGTCTATTTCAATGTGCAGATAGGCCCTAGAGACGTAAGAAAATACCATGGATGTAGTCGAGGCCGGCCGTTCCGAGTCACGAGGCCACTGGAAAAATATTGTTCCCATAGACTTTGTACACGTGACTCGGTCCAAGGCCAAGGCCAAGGCCGGCAAAATCAGGCCTCGACTACATCCCTGGAAAATACATGTACATATCGCCCTCTGGGGTAGGGGTACGTGTATCTCCAGTTGACCTGTTGACCAATCTTCCACTTTCTTCTGTTTTCTGTATGATTTCACTGATTAATTTTTATTAACTAGCCGTTAAACAAGACCCTTTTGTCCCCGCCTGGCTATTATGTGGTAATCTCGGTGCTTCAGAGCCGCGTGATCAAGACCTCGTTTATCGAGTACAAATCTGTGTGATCAGGGAGATCTAGAGCCTTCTGCCGTCAACGTGGAGGCATTACTATGTGATTCTTTATTGGCGGAAGATTCGTGGTCGCTCCACCACCACCACCACCACCACCACCACCACCACCACCACCACCACCACCACCACCACCACCCCCTCACCACCACCACCACTCACCACCACCACCACCACACCACCACACCACCACTACCACCACACCCACCACAGAACACCAGCACCAGCCAACCACCACCACCCATCACCACCACCACCACCACCACACCACCACCGCCACCACTATCACCACCACCAGCACCACCACCAGCAGCACCAGCACCACCACCAAACCACCACCACCATCATCACCACCACCACCATCATCATGGTTATCACTGTCACCACTCCTCATCAACATCATCATGCTCATCACGGTCACCACCCCTCCTCCTCATCATTATCGTCATTATCATCATCAGCAGCAGCATGGTCATTACTGTCACCACCGCTCATCATCACCACCATCATCAACATCATCATCATCATCACCATCATCATCATCATTATCATCACAGGCGCACTAGGGGTGAGGGGGCATTTGGGGTGTTCTAACGTCTCCCAATTACCTGAAAAACACTCAACCCTTTTTTCCAAAAACACCTCATGTAGAATTAAGATAATAGTTTCCGTCTGGTCACTTTATCACTTAATTACTATTATTATTTTTTGTTTGTTGCTTCGTTTGGACGTGATGACAGCGTTGTTCACAGTGATTTGGTTCACATTCTGTTTCAATTGCTACTTTCTATCACACACACAGACACAGACACAGACCCACTCACACAGACAAGGACACAGCTAACCACACACCACACCACCATGCACACACACACACACACACACACACACACACACACACACACACACACACACACACACACACACACACACACACACACACACACACACACACACACACACACACACACACACACACACACACACACACACACACACACACACACACACACACACACACACACACACACACACACACACACACACACACACACACACACACACACACACACACACACTCGCACACAAATACACACAACTACAGCAAACAAGAACAACACAAAATTGAAGTCATTGTTTGTAGTCATAATTTATGAGGAAAAATCAATTTGTTCATGCTGCTATGATAAGTACTATTGATCAAGGTTTTCATTGAGATACAATACTGCTTGTCCAAATTTATGAAAATATATATACAAAGTAAAATACATAAAGATACAAATTATGAACATATTCTGAATACAACATACCAAACCTCCGACTTCACATTTTATATGAGCCATAAATACTTTTTCTCATCTTTTTCACGTTTTTATGTGAGTGTCAAGTGAGTAATAGTTAGGATTTAGTGTAAATCTCAAGATCATATGTTTTAGTATGATGCATTTTAAAGGTAAATGACATGATTGGGGGTAGTCATCAACTTGGACTGAAACTACTCTATAATCAAGTAAACTATGCAAGGATTCTGCTGTGAAACGTTGACTCATTCTAAAGTAGCTAATGTCAATATCCCTCATGGCAGGCAAACCTACTGTGTGGCTCTCTATAGGTCCTATTTTTATTGTGCCCCGATATTAAAATACTAGTATGTTCATGCTTGATTCTCCTTAAATAAACAAATCAGAGACAAATCCAGCCAGCTGGGAGATCCACTCCAGCTGGTGTATAGTTGGTATATATTACAACTCATTTGGTTCTTGAGGCATTTTCAAGTGTTCCCAATCATGTCACTAACCTTTAATTTTATCACTTCGGTGATTGGACGAGAACCGGTATATTCAACGTGGTATAGGGTTGTAGGCGATTGAAATATGAAAATTAATGTTGATATATATATTCTGTTTTATGCACAAAGCCATGTACCAATTTCAAACTATCTAAATCATTGCGCATTTTCACCCTTGATTCAGTTATTCAGCAACTATTAACTCCATAGAAAGTGACTGTTGTACGAATAGTAACAGTTTCCTATCTACCTCTGATTTGTTTATAAGAGTTTGTTGACACGTGACGACACAAGGAATGCGCGCATCGCGCTTATAGCTATTTATTATCATTCTATTCTCTCTTTGCCACGCTGAAATAAATTATCAAGATATAAATTGGAGACATTTCAATCCTCGTTTTTTATCTGAAGGGAAATGCAAAAATGTCCATGGATGATACGAAATGGACAGAAAATGGACAGAGTGATAGTTTGGCTCAATCAAGCCTACACTAATGCTGCCAAGCACAAACAAATGGATCAGCAAATTATGCAATGTGCGTAAAAACCTCCCTTTCGAAATTGTATGTCCCATGGACAGCCCTAATTTCTGAATGGTATATACAGTGTGTCTCAATTGGCAATTAGAAAATACTCTTGTGAAATGATGTTTACATCAACTTTAAGAACGTAATCTTTGCTTTCAAATAATGTTAGTTTTGTTCAATTTGCTTGTCTTAATCTTGGGATATGTTAATTTAAATAAGAAAGGGTGAAATTGTAATTGTGCCACTTTTACTACATTCCCTTGTAAAAGTGACACAAGTGTGATTCCACCCTTTTGGTTTTTACAACATATCTTGAGATTACATCAAGCAAATTGAACAGAACAAATGACTTGTGAAAGCTAAGACTTTGTCCTTGACGTTGATGTAAGCATCATGTCACCAGAGTATTTTCATTGCCGAAGAGGGCGCTTTTTACTTGCAGAATTTCTTGAGACATGCTGCAGCATATCTCAAAAAAATTGTTCAAGTGAAAAGCGCCCTCTTTGACAGTTGAAAATACTGCTGTGACACACATTTACGTCAACATCAAGGGCAAAGTCTTAGCTTTCAAGTGCTGTTTGTTTTGTTCAATTTGTTTGTTTTGATCTTGAGATATCTTGTAAACAACAAAACGGTGGAATCACAATTGTGTCAGTTTTACGGGAAGAGGGCCTGATGCTTTCTTTGACTGTAGTAAAAGTGGCACATTTGTGATTTTACCTTTTCGTTGTTAACTGAACATATCTCAGGATTAAAACAAGCAAACTGAACAAAACAAACGGGATTTGAAAGCTAAGACTATGCCCTTGATGGTGATGTAAGCAAGACGTCACAAAAATGTTTTTCTCATTACCAATGAGGGCGCTTTTGACTTGCACAATTATTTTTCAGACACACTGTATAAACACAAATATTGACAAGTTTCATATAGTTTCCAAGTCGAGTGAGCTTTCATATACCCATAGTGAAAAAATTTGACGTACGACGTGCCCCCCCCCCCACTCTCCCGTGATATATTTCGGTATGAGTACAATATTACAAATAATCTTTGACAGATCTGAAATGAAACAAACTTCAAACTGAAACTAGTTTTCAACAAATTTGCATCATAAAAGCTCCGCGGTTCGCTATGTCTCCCCGGTTATTCGGCGAAAAATTATATACACCTCCGCGTTTGCTGGAGTGCTCGCACACACACACACACACACACACACACACACACACACACACACACACACACACACACACACACACACACACACACACACACACACACACACACACACACACACACACACACACACACACACACACACACACACACACACACACACACACACACACACACACACACACACACACACACACACACACACACACACACACACACACACACACACACACACACACACACACACACACACACACACACACACACACTCACATACATTGATCTGTGGGGTACTGATCTTTGTTCTCTCGTACTAATGTAATAGTACCGTACACCAAGTGCAGTAAAGGCAAAATAAAGACACATTCACACGTTGTATTAAAAAAAGAATGGGCCCAGTTTTGTATTTATTATTGCCATCAATAATGTAAATTAGATTGAACTTCTTTCCGATTTTGTATTTTGAAACTATGATCGTTATTTGGTGGAAGTAAACAATTTTGGATTGAAGCTTGGCCAAAATTTGCAGCTTTGAAAGATCAGATTTGGAAGATATGAATTTTTAAAAAGTGATTTGTTTGTATATTACAATCCGCAAACAAACAAACAACAAACAAACAAACAAACAAACAAACAGATAAACGAATAAAAACACTGATAACAATAACTTACTGGAAATATTTAACAAAAGTACATCGCAATACTATATAAAAATACACATACAATACTTACAGCATACATTAACGTACAAAAATTATGACTGTACAGTATTCACAATTTCTAATGTATTTTAAATCTAGTGATATTGACATGTATACCATTTACCCAACTACACTGAATTGTCCATTTTAAAACTTTTTTTTTCGATTTTCGGATATGAGAAATGTGTCTTTTTTTTCCTCATATCAACACGCCAACGTGTTCCAGTAAATCTTCAACAAATGATTGGTAAATTTTATTTGTTGTTAATTCCAAATAAACACGGTAATATAAAATGTTCAGACATAATATAATGCATCTTCCAATTCTTGTGAAAGTACACCATGTAGCCTATACTGCATAAACATGTTTACAAAATTATATGAGTAGAGAATGACATCGAACAACCGGTAAGTTACATATAGTTACGACAAACATAATAGAAAGACAGCATAACGACCAAATTGCAGAATGTATCGTTAAAAAGTGTAACACTGTAGTCAATGATATGCAGTGAACGTGGTTTTAAATATTTTGGGGGTTAACCTTTGCCAGAAAAAAAAACCACTGTTCCATGCTCTACGTCAGATGTATGTCGCCATATAATTTAGTTAAACAATAATTATTAAAGGTGCTGATTGTAAATTGGTGCAAATTGTAGTTTTCAGAGCGTAAAAAAAATCAGTTTAATATTTTTTTATTTTGCTTTCTTGCCTTCGAAGAATTAATCAATTTTGATTTGACTGACAATGGAAAAGATGTTTTCATACGATTTTTGTTCACTGCTGAATGTCACAAGAGTTGATTTGATGAAATGACATGTTACTTGTAAAATTAATCCATCTATGATATAAACAACTTTTCGAGTTATTTTTATCGTTGTACTTGATTGATTGCACATACCCATTTTTTTACCCGTAATGTACTATTGGTTTAATTGCACTATATTGGTTTAGTATTTTACAAAACTCCATACACAAGAATTATTAGAAACATACATGTATTTTACAAAAGGGACATTATCATACAAACTACGTATGTGGTTACAAAACTTACACATGACAGATATCTGGACACAAGCTAGGTACAATTAAATTTGTGGTAAGCTAGGTACCTTGATATTCGAATGAAACAAAATCGAAGTGCTCTTGTTCGGTATTATTAGCGATTAATCAAATCGAATTTACATGATTAATTGATGTTTTGATATTTAGAGATTAAGAAACCAGGGTAATGTTACCCTAATTAATAATCTGGGAAGTCTAATATTATTATGCAGAGAAATCAAATAAATTGACTACATGTACAGTGAATGTAAGTGTGCCACATAAAGCGCATTATAAATCGACATTATTGAACACCAAGGTAAAAAAAATCAATACATAAATACAAAACTTATACAACATAAATATATACAAGATGAATAATACGGCATATGGATACAAAATGTATACATGATGCGAAGATAACAAACAGTTTACAACACACAAGTGTACATATTGTAATATAAAACATATAGCCCTGAACATAGCATAGATTTCTGGTAACTTGAAATCGTACGGTTCTGTATACCCTGCTTTGCTTTATTTTAACTCTTAAACGCAGACTTTATTTTGAGGGGACAATATTGACAATAATCGTTTTCATATTTTCTTTAAATTTTGCTTTCCTTAATGCAATATTGAGTATGTATAGATGTTACTTAAGCACACTAGCTATTTTTTGTGTCTCCTGTATAATAGTGAAGGAGAAAAATAATTATTACGATTGTTTAATTTAATTGTAAGATTGTGCAAAGATGTAACATTAGCGTGCAAACGGTTAAATACAAGTAATCATATAGAATGATCCCCGTCTTTTTTAGACATTGCTACGTAGTATGCATTCTCTTAATTTACTGATGGCAATAGGCGATCGTTTTTGTATTGAATTCGGTGATTCAAAATAACTGTATATTATTATTATTATTATTATCATTATTATTATTATTATTATTATTATTATTATTATTATTATCATTATTATTATTATTATTATTATTATTATTATTATTATTATTATTATTATTATCATTATTATTATTATTATTGCCGCAAATATGCCCACTCATGTTGCCAAGTATCAATTTTTCCCATATTCGCAATGTATAGATAGGCCTACTATCGTTATTAACAAAAAGTCTCCGTTCCATAATTGATTCTTCTTTGCACATTTGATATTGAAATGATAATGGAAAGCATAAAATTGTCAGGAGCCTATATACAGTATATATACTGCATGAGCTGTTGAACACCGGACACATTTTTTTTGATCTCTTAACTTTATTTCTTTTTAATTTGGCCTAACTATTTCCATGTTTAATTCTTCTTTGCAAATTTTGAAATCAGGAGACACACGATTTTTAACATCTGAAATCTGATGTATGTATGCTGAACTGAGAAAACCCCCAGCACATATATGTTTATAAAAATTCCCCAAATCTTGTCTTGCATTAGGCCTAACTATTTCCATATTTGATTCGTTGTACATTTTGGGATCTGGTGACAAATGCTAAAGTAAAACATTTGCAATGAATGTATGTATATTGAATAGAGAAATATCGGACAAAATTTGATTAAATTGCCCCCAGCTTTTCCTGTCTTAGGACTAGCAATATTCGTGTTTGATTTTTCTTTGGATATTTTATATAAGTAAGAAAATGACAAGGTAAAGCACAAAATTGCTATCAGCCCACATGAGCAGTGAAACACCGCGGCACATTTTTTTTTTTAATTTTGTTAATCCCATCCGGGATCTCATCTTGTCCTGTATTATTTTGCCTGAACTTTTTCCGTGTTTGATTCTTCTTTGCTCATTTTGGGATCAAGCGACAAATGATAACAGTAAAGCATTCGAAATGAATATATGAATACGGAATTGAGAATTCCGGGCACATTTTGATAAAATAACCCCCACTTCTCTTGCATTATAGACCTAATATAACTATTTGCCCGTTTATTTCCTCTTTGTACATCTTAAAATTAAACAACAAGCGATTAAGTAGGACCCATGTTATGAACATTGTATATACAGAGCTGAGTGTATATACGGAGCTGTGATACACCGGATATACGGAGCTGTGATACACCGGACATACATTTGTTTTTAATTGATCCCCGTCTTGTCTTCTATTTGACCACTTAATGTCACATAGAAGAGAATTTGGTGCGCTACGCAAAACTAATATATACATTATTTACAAAATACCCAATACTTACAATGTACATTATTTACAAATACCTAATACTTACGTCATTCTGTCTATAGATAGGACAAATGCATGTAGTCCTCAAATCGGGAAATATGTTAACAATGAACAGGATGAACACACAAATGAAATATTGATACAAGGTTCTGATACCAGATATATTGTTATACACTATAACAGTTCATATGATTCGAGTTGAAAACGAAAACGAAAACAAAGAATGTAATCACTTTTCCTCGTGTAACAGTTTTCGATTTTTTTCTTAGGTTGTGGAATGAGCTCAACCCCCCAAAAGATGTAAATTAATTTGTTTCTCGTTTTACCTACTCCAACCACTTTTTATAATGATCCATCCTTCCTTTGACATATTTTAGGATATGTGTTACCCACAGTGTATAGATTTCATATTACCCAAAGTGACCTTTGATCTCAGATCTTTGGCATTTGACCTTTGATATCTTGACCCTAAATTCAGTCAGTTCATACGTCTGCAGAGTCAGATTTCAGCCAAGTTTCCTGAAAATGCAATTATGTATTATTGCATACATTGTACACACACACCCTATGACCCATGACCCTTGATTGTATAACCTATGACCCTTGATTGTTTCTCCCAAAGATCAATCCATCGATTTCTAGTAATACATAACTCAGCCAAGTTTCATGAAAATGCACTTTCTTGACCTTCAGATATCGCAGTATAGTGCGTAAACCAAAGTGAATGACGGCAATATTACACATTGCGGCCTTTGACATGGGACTCTTGAACATAAAAAATTAATTATTCTATCTATTTTCAAAGTAGTGATGCATACTTCAGTCATGAAAATCCCTGAATCTGCATGTTCTTGAAATACTGCATTTTATTTGTACAAACGTGATCTTTAATCTCTGACCATTAATCGTTTGACCCCAAGATTATTTCTGTTTTGTGGTTGTTATATACTTATGAAATATGAAGTATGAAATGACCCTGAAGTGACCTGTGACCTATAACCCCAATATTCAATCAGTCCATCCATCTATGGTGATACATACTTCAACCCAGTTTTATTTAAAAAAAAACACAATCCACTCTTCCAGTTTTGAGATGCATTCCCGCAATCAATTACGGACAGTCAACCAAAAAACATAATGCCTCCGGCACTACTTCGCAGTGGAGGCATAAAAGGTGATTTACCTATAGCACGACAAGGTAAATTAAACTGGCAAGTTGGTATAAAGTTAATAAGCAAAACACTTTAAGGAGATATGTTGTAATATATCATTTTTTTTTTACCAGTGGAGAAATGCGATTTTCCAACTGTTTACGTGCAGATTATTTATGTTCATATTTCCCGATTTGAGGACTATACATACATACAAGTCTACATCAACGACGCCAACCTGACTAGCTCGTCGACAACCTCGTCCACCGATGGTCGAAGGAGAGGTCCCTGCTGGCAACACATCCCTCCGATGTTGATGAGGTCTGTGTCGCCGCAATCAACCCGAGCAGACGACCGAGCTGGAACACGTCGCTGTGGGTCGAGGTCTTATCGTCATGGAGGGCGCACTCCGGGGAGATGTGGGTGAAGATCTCACCCCTCCGGTACTTCTCCTGGATCTCGTCGGAGAAATCGTAGCCGATCGCCTCTGCCTGTGGGTACACCCACCCGAAGTCGATGATTACTGCACGCCATCTTGTTTGGTCCCTGGATAAGACGACATTGTCCTCCTTCAGATCGTTGAGGAGGTACTTTAGTCCATGGACGTGTTGTACTCCTTCTGCAATGTCCGTAGCCAGGCCTACCCAGTCCTTGGTTGTCAGGACTGGGGTACCGCTCCTGAAGGCCTGGCTCAGAGTCAGCGTCTCTCCAGAGATCTTATCGCCGATGAATTCCATGACGATGGCGACCCGACCTCGACCCATGTCCAAACATCCGTGGAAGGTCGGGAAGTACCTTTCCCGACCCAACAGTCCCTGGACGAACGCCTCCTGCTGAATCTCGGCCATCTTACGCGACATGTCCTGGACGTAGGAAGGCAGCTCGAAGATTTTGACTGCTATCGGTATCTTCGTCGCTTTGTGACGACGAAGATACACCGTTCCGGTCCCACCGCTCCCCAGCTTGACGTCATTTCCGGTGGCATCAAATGACGTTAGTTCGTCGACGTCCCAAACGGTGGTGAGATCGTCAGCCGGGGCGGTGACGGGTCCAGCGATGCTCGGTGATGACTTCGACGGCCCTCCAACAGCACCGCAGGTGGAATCCGGCATCGACGGTTGGTTGTGGCTCGCTGCAGGTGACGGATGCGATCTGGAAACATAGAAGAGGGAAACAAATCAAAATGCAGTCCTGGACAAAAGTTTGGAATATGATTATTTCTTAGCGTAGCCCTGTTTTAAAGTGCAGATTTCTTACGGAAAATGATCAATTACCCATGCAGAGCATATCATTACGAAGTTCAAATGAGCTCAACTCAGGGGCGGCGCCAAGGTAAAATTTTAGGAGGGGCGAAAAAGGGGGAGAATTTTGCCTGCGAAACAAATTTTTGTACTAGCCAAATACAAGCCGAACAGCGTCCGACAAACGGAGGCAGGGGGCCGACGACGATAAAAAACATTTTTCCCGCCAATTATTTTTTACTAGGAAAATTAACAATAGGAGGGCAATATTTTCTAAAAACAGTAAAGTTCCTGCCATTTAAATAATTATAAAAATAGGGGGTGACCTCCCACCCCTGAACCCAATGTGGCGCCGCCCCCGTCTCTACTTCAGGAGAAGAAACGTTTTCCTGATAATTATGATTGAAAACTGCATTTGGTAGTAAAATATGTTTCGAACTTTTGTCCATGACTGTATGAAGATTGTATTATTTCGAGCTATATTATCGTTTAACCTTGTAGAGGCACGAGTTCAGTATGGCTAGTTTACATGGGCGTCAATTCATTTTTTTCGGATGGTGGGGGGGGGGGGGGTCGGGCAAAAGTAAGAAAATGTCACAATTTTCGGCGCGCTCTGCGCACAAAAGTGTAACATGAATATTTGCGAGCTGCAAAATTGGAAATTGTGTAGGTTTTTTACTCGTGTTTTAGGCTAAGTTTAATGGTTGTGTAGTGTCTCCGCATTGCTTTAAAACATAATTATTCTTTCATTACGTTTTATAGATTTTTCAAGTTGTCAAAATATTGGGGGATGGGAGGGGGGGGGGGGCAAAACCATGTTTTTCCTCCTCGATATTTTCCCCCTCCCGAGAATCAACACCTCTGGTATTCGCAGGTGACACAGTTTTTTTTTCAAAGTATAAATGAAGTGTGGGAACACAACCAGTGTTAAACGAGACACGTTTATCAGCATTATGATTAATGATTACTGTAATGTCAGTGATTGGTATTCTATTGTTGTTAATGTTCTATTGTGTTTATTAATGTTAATGATTATTAATAACATTGTTTCAATCAATTAATCAGTCTCTTTCGTAACAGTTGTTATCTGGGCCTCCTGTGTTTACCTGATCCCCCCCCCTCCCCCATAGAAATATTGGACAACACTAATTAAATGGTTTATTTCTATCGTTCTTACCCTATACCGGTAAGAGTGGGCACTTGATCGGGGACGGGTGGTGATGGTGAAGGGGCAGATACCGGTACAGATGATGTAGTGCTCTGACCGGAACTTGGGCTTGGATCTGAGGGTGGGGTAGCTGGCTTCGACGGACACGGGGGTGATGGGACGGTGGATTTAGCACCCGATGGGGGCGTACTACACCCCGAGGAAGAGGAGTTGGTGCTGAAAAGGGATAAAGTTATGATTTATCTGTAAATTTACCCAAATCGAATAGATTACTTTTTTTTCTCGGTATTAACTGGTATGTTCAACCTTTTTTCTTTTCTTTTTTTAGTATCGACGGAATTCATTAATCGTGATGGAATAATATGTAATGACTTATCATATTGTGATATGTAATTGTTTTGTTTGCCCAAGAACCTTTTAATTGAGCAGGTTTATATCTGTGTTATTACTGGGTATATTGATTTTGAAGGCATACGTTGAGGACATACGTTGAGGACATACGTTGAGGACATAGCAGATATGAATAATATCCAACAAATATTCAATCAATGTACATATTGAATCATTACT
Source organism: Eucidaris tribuloides (assembly GCA_001188425.1). Classification (NCBI taxonomy): domain Eukaryota; kingdom Metazoa; phylum Echinodermata; class Echinoidea; order Cidaroida; family Cidaridae; genus Eucidaris; species Eucidaris tribuloides. The sequence goes on from JZLH01S0009609.1 coordinate 20,118, forward strand.
TAATCAATTTATTATATATTTATCTATTTGTTTATTTATCTATTTAGTCAGTGAGTTGATTAGTTACTTCGTTATTTACCCATATGTCACATATTTGTTCTTGTTTATCTATTCAATTATATTATCATTCTGCTATGAGAGAATGTAGCAATTGCGAATGGTGCAGCAAGTGATTTCATAGAAATATTGGGACGAACAAAATGGAAAGAAGAAGAAGAAGAAGGAGAAGGAGGAGAAGGAGGAGAAGGAGGAGAAGGAGGAGGAGGAGAAGGAGGAGAAGGAGGAGAAGGAGGAGAAGGAGGAGAAGGAGGAGGCAGAAGGAGAGGAGGAGGAAAAGAAGGAGAGGATAGGAGAGGAGAAGAAGAAGAAGAAGAAGAACAACAACAGCAACAACAACATTCTGATGTGATTGGTATAAATTTAACTTACCACGAGGAAGAAGTCGAATCTGCCAGGTTATTTTGCCTGGAGAGCAGGATCTGTGTAGAAATAAAATTAACAAAAAATGGATACGAGTTATGTCACGAAAGTAACGATTTGGGAAGAAATATGTATGAAGTCTAATAATCACTGTAAATTACAGCAGCAACAACAACAATAACAATAACAACATCAATGATTATGCCAATCATTAACATAAAGGAGACAAACACGAGAACGCAGGCAGGACTCGAACTGAGGACCCCGCATTTTGTAACGAATCAAGCACTCACATCTTCCTTTTTTATGACCGTGAATGTTAGTGTCTTTCTTTTAATAAGATGACCATGTTATCAATCGTATACTCTTTAAAAGTTCTAAAAATGGTTCTTTGGTTGCCCCAATGCGAAAATCTTCCAAGGTTCTTTAAAGGACCATATAGAAAGCGTTCTCCATTGGTTACCCAGAGATTAGATGGTTCTGACAGAAACCTGCTGAAGTTCTTGAAGGTACATATACAGTGTATAAGAAAAAAAAACTTTGGGAAATCCTCTTTCCCCCACACCATCTAAAAATGGGATAAAACGTTTCAACCCCACTTGTTAAGGTGTAGTGTACCTGTAAAGCTCGGTGTGCATCTTCTGCCTCTCTCCTGGCTTCCATAAGCTGCTGTTCCAAGTCTTCACTCCTCTGTTGGGCACAGGTCAGCCGGTGATGTAAATCGGCCGACGTCTCCTCCAGGAGTTCGTACCGCCGTTCGATGGTGTCGAGGACCGAGGCGGGGGCATCGGTGGTCGGGACTCCGACTCGGTGAGCGAATTTCTATTTCATGAAAATGATTATTAAAAAAAACCTTGTCATTCACTCATTGTCTCGTTCAGTATATACTTGAGGAACTCTGTTACAATACAACACCAAAATTGTTACGAAATTCTATACCAAGCTTTCAAGGTCATCTATTCTTAATTATGTATAACAAACAATAATCGACAACTATGGAAGGTGTACAGGAAAGTTGGAATTATTGATATTGTAATTATCCGTGATTAAAAGTTTACACATAATTATCTTGATAATAGTTATTATAATTAACCATACTGCCAAGACACAACTACTGCTACTGTTGTTGCTTGTTGCTGCTACTACTTCTACTACTGCTGCTACTACTACTATTAACATGATTAATTGCTGGACAAGCAACCCACAACTTTGCACGCGTTTATTATCAAGTAAATTATTATTATCATTATTATTTTACCTGGTACGTGGTTCTCGAGTTGATTTTGGCGGTCAATCAGGTTCTTAGCATGACCGTGAAACTCCGTCCATTTCCCCGAGATTTCCGAGACCAGCTTTTCTTCGGTCAAATCGAAATTCTCGACACCCATCCGACAGGCAAGATTCTACAGTAGCAAAAATAAAAGCACAAAAATACAAAATCATAAAAATTTTCTCTCCTGTTCTAGAGAAGTAATGAAAATATCATTTTTCTCAAAATGACTGACTCTTCTAAAAACGTGTATTATTATATTAATTTCATATCAAACGAGAAATAAGTTTTATTTGATTGTAATCTCAGCAAAAATTGGATAAATTAACGACTTACCAAATTAATTCAACTTCAATATTTTGAACCCCAATGTGAGTAAAATGGGTGGACACGTTTCTAACAAAATGGCTAGAACTGAATGGGTCACGTAATTTTTGTGTGGACATAACAAAGCTTGCTCTTAAAGATTGTACACAGAAGTTGACTGAAAACGCGCACTACGTATGTCTGTGATTTTTCCTTGAATATAACTTAACGTATCGTCCATGTGTTTTAAAGCCAAAGGATAAAATTTACCACAGTTTTAAAAATGTGAGCTACATAATTCTCCATGTTCTAAGTGTCTTTGATAAGGTTAAAGCATGAAACACTGCAAAAATGTATTTCAAAATGATTATTTAGTGCTTTAAAAAAGTGAAAATCTATACGAGTACTCAGGTTTACCGGATTACTATGCCCATTTCCTCCCACAGACTTACTGTGTGTAGATCTAGGCTATTTTACACTCCACCGTAGTGGAAATTGTTCATTCATGCATATATTGCCAGTGGCAGCGTAACTTTCCAAACTTTTGTATTCTAGAGTGATTATTTTTCCATTTAATCACTACTAAGTAGCTCAGATATCACAGTTTGATTTTTTTGTTGTTTTTTTAAGTGAAGCTCCACAATGTTAGCCCATGTCTTTAAAATTAATTATCTGAATTCATACTCACACAAAGACATTGCTGGCGGTGGTTTTTCTCCAGTCTGTCTTCGACGGACCTCAGGAGGAGGTTGCCGGCCAGATGGACCGGTAGTTGCGGAGAGGAGGACGACGATGACAACGAGGTGACGTCGACATCGGGGTCGCGGAAAATACAGCAAACCGTCTGTGAAATGATGACGTCAATGAATTAACATAAATCATTGATTTATTGCCGATACACTCTAAATTACAAGGATTTAAAAATAAATCCTAAACGGCTGTGGTTAGGGACCAGTCGATTTTTGAATTAAGATTTAAATCTCAACTATTTATATATAAGTCACAAATGCTAGAAATTCAAATCTTTACGATGTAAATCTAAATACAAAATTCGGCAGGTCCCTAACAACAGGCGCGGGGATTTATGTTAAATCCCTGTAATTTAAAAGTGTATATTAGCCAATTTTAGTCAATGAACTGTATCACATACCAAACTTTATGAGCAAGGGAGGTAAACCATCATATGGTATAGGGATGCCGTCGATATATGTAATTAAATTAAACGTATTAATATAATTATTGAACCATTACCAAATATATTGTTCTTCTTGTTACTCTGTCTCCGTCAAACCTGAAGATTATTGCAAATTTATATCTTTTGACTGGGACTTTGGTTAGAGTAAAAGTGACAAAAAGGACATACCGTCTCTGTAGGGATGAAGTCAATATCTAACTAAAATGAACTGAAATAAACTGACGTTAGTGAATGATAGTGATATTTCTTCGATATGTGAAACTTTTCAGCATTAGTCTGTATGAATTAACGCTGTGGAGTATTTATGCAGGCAAGTGTATTTAAAAATGTTTTTCACGAAGTTGTTAACAGACAATGAATAAATGACTTGCTTACGTGTCACCAGTCTTGGAAATCACAGGCTAATGTTTAATGTAAGGATATATTATTTGTTGAAATAAATGCCTATCCAATGGGATTGTTTCATGGGGTTGAGTAAAACGACATCACATCATATTGTGTAACATTTTCTTTTAAGCAAATTCAAATGACGGTTACGTGGTTTGTTAACCTACATTTAATGCGTTGGTCTTAGATGATGTAACGTCGCAAACCCCATACCGACGTCCGATGCGTCGCATCACTGAATGACGACCAAGATTCGTCGTAAGATCGTCGTACATTCTGGATGGGGGTGAAAGGGTGAGGGGAGAATATTGTTTTCAAAGATTATTTACCGTTTTGAAATGAATACAATGTATACTTCACCACCAGAATTGATATAATGGCAATAAATATTTGGTGACGAAATCCACCGTAAAATTCAGTTGTATCTTATTAATTTTAGTTTTGTTTATCCAACGTCTGAGACCTTGTTTAATCGATATTAAGTTAGTGTGGAGACTTTTGTGTGTAATTGCAGACTTCGGAAATTATGCAGAATATTTAACGAAGAAGGGTCATGAATATTTGATTTTGACTACATGCAAACGGAACATTTTCGTGTTATATGGTCGTGGGAGCGAAATAATTTAGTCAGCATTATGTTGAATGATCAATTACAATATTGATAATCATGTAATCATAAAGTGAAGTGCCATGGAAAAAAATACTATTGTTAGTATTGCAAATGAATGTGTTCAGAGACACAGACCACTATCCATATCAGTCAAAGTGACCTTGACGTTAATGTGTTATCACAACGGGTATCATCAAGATAAAATGTCTTGTATTTTTATTGATTAAATTAAAAATATTAGTTATCATAATCTGATACTTTCTGAGTATATGCATAATAGTTTTTAGAATGCATACTGACCTGGAATTGATGTCTCGAAGAACTTAAGTCAATCGATGAGCGTGATTTAACAGAAGAAATTAAATCTCGACTGTCCAATACAAGCGAAAATCGTTTGTTGTGTTAGTAACCTAGCAAAATCAGGGAAAACGACTTTGCGCATCAAAGGTTTGGCGCGTCGGCGCGGGCCTGCCGCAGTGGAAGAACATTTTTGTGCGCGCGCCTCCGACTGCGCTGCGCAATAATGATGAATAATCCGCTCCGCCGTAATTCTTGCATGATGGCATCTTTTAGGGAATTTTAGAAACTTTTGGACAATGGACAGGAGAATCATTTTAGTTTTGATCAAACGTTCACATCATATCAGTTATTATGATATTCCTCCTCCTGATTCCGTGATGCAGTGTATACGCGTCACGCAGAGTGCAGCGCGCGGGCGCAGCGAGCGTACGCACACTCGCGCATCCAGACAAACAAGTGCGCTAGCGTATCATCATCACTACCGCAACCGTCACCTCCGGCGGCATCATCATCATCATCATTTTCTTTTTCTTCATCATCATCATCTCCACTACCACCACCGTAGACACTATCATCGTCATCGTCGTCGTCGTCATCATCATCATCATCATCATCATCATTTCTTTTCTTCTTCTTCATCATCATCTCCACTACCACCACCGTAGACACTATCATCGTCATCGTCGTCGTCGTCATCATCATCATCATCATCATCATTTCTTTTCTTCTTCTTCATCATCATCTCCACCACCACCACCACCACCGTAGCCACTATCATCGTCGTCGTCGTCATCACCTACATCATCATCATCATCATCATCATCATCATCATCATCATCATCCTCCTCTCGCTCCTCCTCCTCATTAAAATATACCGTAGTATGTCGGTGTATCGTATTACCGGACACTTTTTATTTGGATGCAGAATTCACACAATAAACGT
>JZLH01S0009626.1:2569-50745 GCA_001188425.1 Eucidaris tribuloides
TCGTCGTCGTCGTAGTGTGTGTGTGTGTGTGTGTGTGTGTGTGTGTGTGTGTGTGTGTGTGTGTGTGTGTGTGTGTGTGTGTGTGTGTGTGTGTGTGTGTGTGTGTGTGTGTGTGTGTGTGTGTGTGTGTGTGTGTGTATTCGTGCGTATTTGTGTGTGTGTTCTTGCCCGACGCGTATACGTGTAATCTTGTCGTTGTTAAAATTGGTGTTGGAAATAAAGCTATTATTCCAAACCAGTCCTTGACAAGTACTCGAAGTTTCAAGTGAAAATAATATTCGTCGCCATAACGGATGTTTAGACAGGCCCTGAATGTTATCACAAGAAGTACTTAGATAAACAGTCAATGATTGCTTCATATCTGAGTCGCAATCATTATAACTTAAAGCTAAACGTTTGAAATATGAACAGACTGCAGGTTTGAAACCTGAACACACTGCCGCAAGTGATTGTAGAGTTCGATTTTCAATTATCACAACTCGCAATTAACAAGGGAAGGATATTATGTTCTATTTCGCTCCCGGTGTTAAAGGTGTAATAATATACTACTCTTTCTGTCTTTTATTTCATTTATGAACTTTAATTAAAAAATCAATGAAATGTTCAGGAAGTCAACTGACCTCTAGAAAAATATTCAATGGCTGTTTTTGTTTTAACTTACTTTTGATGACATGAGTAACCGTGCCTCACCCATTATTTCTCATGCAATGTACATTTTCTTAGCTCCTGTATATGAATGTATAAATATCAAGTTACAACATTATTTTGAAAGTGAAAATATGTTTTTGAAAGTTTGGAAAAAAGTGTATTTGTTACAAAAAAGAAACATAAATAAAAACAATCCCACAAACTTTACCTGGGAGGTTATCATGCCTCGCAAGTGTTGAGTTTATATTGTTTTGTAAGTCTTTTAATTTTTTTTATAGTGTGTAATACCTGTATATTTTATTTTGAATTATTAAAATGTGAAAAATTCCAATATAATACGTATGTGTGTGTATGTGTGTGTGTGTATGTATGTGTATGTGTGTGTGTGTGTGTGTGTATGTGTCTGTGTGTGTATGTATGTGTGTGTGGTGAGTGAGTGAGTGTGTGTGTGTACGTGTGTGTGTTGTGTGTGTGTGTGTGTGTGTGTCTGTGAGTTGTGTGTGTGTGTGTGTGTGTGTGTGTGTCCGTGTGTGTATGTGTGTGACTTATGACAAGAAGAATATCTCTGAATTACAAAGAAATCAAGTACATTTAATTTTACATGTAAATACTGTGTAATACCCAAAAAAGCCTTTCACGCTTTTAATTTACTTTAAAGGAAACTTTATTGTCAAACCTGAATACCTTTTATTTGGATTTCTGTCAGCATATTCCAACCTTCGATTTCGAATTGCAAATGTGCGTGTGCGTGCATGTGTTTGAGCATGAATGTCGGTGTATCAGTGTATGTATGTGTGTGTCTGTGATACAGAGGGGAACCGAAGGGCAAAAGATGAGCCAGATGTCACAATATTCTGACCTTTACTTGTGCCGTTTGCCTGCATTTGGTTTATTGTAAAAAGGAAATCATACACCCGGGGGGGGGGGGCAGTCAACTTTATAGCTGTACACATGCGTGACCAAAAAAACGCGTTTAAAGGGGTGTTTTTTTCAGTTGTAGCCGCGGGCCGCGCGTGCACTCGTTAAGGGTATCAAAAACACCGATTTTCCAAAAAAGGGTGGTTTTCAAAGACTGGTCAAACGTATTTAGGGTATGTTTCTTTCTTCAAAGATTTTTTTAAAAGACTGGCCAAACGTGTTTAGGGTATTTTTTCCCCAAGTTTTTTTTCTATTTAGCTTATTGTTAGCAAGAAGACAAAAATTGTTTAGGGGTCATATTCTGGCGACAACTTGTTTAGGGGCCAAAATTTGTAAATGACCCGCCGAAAAACTTGTTTAGGGGGTTATTTTGCACACAGAAAAAAACTCGTTTAGGGGGTGTCCGGAAAAAATTTGGTCACGCATGTGTACAGTATTATATTTGACTGCCCCCCCCCCCCCGGGATCATACATTAGTTAATATTATTTAAGCCCGCAACTGACAAAGTTTTCATGTTGACGTCAAGGCAAGCAAGCAAGCAGAATTATACTCTTACGATATAATCATCACGCTAGCATAAACAGACAAGAGATCTAGTTTATATCGGGTGACTGAAAATTCGTCTTGCATTTCTCGCTTTACTCTTCAGGTTGATTTGACGAAGGATGGAAGTGTGTCAACCTTATAACACCTCATCCCAGATTTGTTTTAGACGCTTTGCTACATAATCGATTAATCTCCGAATCCGTCGACCAAGATTTACCTCTAGCCTTCGGGTCTCCAAGGGGGTGTTTGTATTTTCATGTGATGTTCTGTGTTACCTGCTTACGTTGGGATTAAAGAACTGAGACAGTGGAAATCAATGGGACGTTTTGGTTGCCGGTAACGAAGCCATGTGCGATTTAACAGTTTTGATATAAGCGTATACTGAATTACTTTCAGGGATTATGTGACTTTTGTGTGATGTGGACTATTGATAATTTGTGCAGATATGGTATTGATTTTTTTTTAAACCTGAATTTTTTACTGTTGGAACCAAACATTATACGAAAAATAAAATAAAAACATGTTGAAGACAACGTTCTAGAAAAAAATGAAATTGTTCAGTAAAGATGATGTGTGTATGAAGTACAATGTTAAAGGCAAGGTTCACCCTGACATCAAGTTGGTTTTAATAAAAGCAGAATAATGAGAGAAACATATTAATGAAAGTTTGATGAAAATCAACCAAAGAATAACAGAGTTATGAGGTTTCTAAGTTTTAAATTTGTGACGTCACATGCGAGCACTCCCCATATGTCATTTGATATAAATTCCATAAAAGTGCCGTTTTTTCAAAAAATTGAAAACGATTTTACCTGTGCATTCAATATATTATCAGAAACATTATTTCACACATGTTTCTATGAAAAAAACCCATTCAATTATCATAAACCTTTAAAAATGGCAATTTATGGAATTTATATTACATGACATATGGGGAGCTGCTCGCATGTGACGTTACAAATTTAAAACTTTGAAACCTCATAACTCTGTTATTCTTTGGTGGATTTTCGCCAAACTTTCATTGATATGTTTCTCTCATTGTTTTGCTTTTATTAAAGCCAACTTGATGTGTGTATGAAGTACAATGTTAAGGGCCTGTGCTCACGACATCTAGACAATAGGAACATAAATAAACTGACTGAGCCAGCACTGTGGTATAAAAAGATTTCGAATAACGAAATCAGGGCAGATAAATGCATTGAATACAAAAAAAAAAACCCTGAATTTTAAAGAATGTGCTTGCGAACAGGCAACTAAAGGAACCATGTGTTAGTAACTAGAGTTACACGAAAGGTGTTTTGAAGTTAAGGTTTATATATCATTTCTTCAGAATTGTAAGATTTTTGGTTTATGGTATCTATGTGTTTTGGGGGGTATTAAAGAGAAAGAGTTTGCAAACTCAAAGAACAAAGCAAAAATAAGGCAAGAGACAAGCGGATCGGTTGCTGCTTTTGTCAGAATGTTCAGATGTCACCAACACTATGAACTTGAAGTATTGCCACTTCTGCTTAGTGGACGATATGAAGCTTTATAGGCAGGGCTGCCACTCAAAATTTTAATATCCCCCTACGGCGCATGCGTATTTTCCCCTGCGGACACCACTTTCCCCCTACGCCTAATAACCCAAATTTCCCCTAAGAACCTGTGCTTTCCCCTACAAAAATCCACTTTTCCCCTACGAAGGTACGTTTTCCCCAACAAAATACCCTTAAATATGCAATATTTTGATCTTCGTCGGAGATGGACAAACGGACGAACATATACGGAAATTCTCTGAAAAAGTTCGGGGATTTAAGAATATTTCTGAAAATTTTTTGTCAAAAAAACCTAAATCCCCTACAAATCATTAAATCCCCCTACTTTTCCCCTACGCAAGGCCATTTCCCCCGTATGTATCCCCTATAACCTACGATGGGCTAAAATCCCCTATGGTAGGGGGTTTCCCCTACGAGTGGCAACCTTGTTTATAGGTCACCTCGGTGTCAAAAATAACACGAAGACTGGCCAAGATTTGGCAATCGACCTTAATGACCTTTCAATTCATTTTCTGTAGAATCCGTGGCAATAAATTCAGACATCTCAATCAATATAAAACAGTGAGATTTCATATCCCGAGTTCATCCTAGTCTAAGTCATAGACTGCTTTGTTTGTGTACCCTATTTCCAATCCCAACCCAATTTAATCCCAAATCAGAGGGAAGCATAATGTGAGCGTAAGCTATCCATTGTTAAATTTTCATAGTTACATTGGTCTAAGTTTTTATACTAGTTGAGCATTATGTTGAAATAGAAGAATCTAGAACCTAGACTAAGTTCGTCCAAATATGTCTCAAGATGTGCGAAGTCGATTGAAACTGCAATCATTTCGTACGTTCGTAGATAAATAAGTGTGCTGTTTTCAGTATGGCACTTTGAAATAATATTTGCTACCAATACTGAGATGGTTGAGAGGCAACTTGTTGTTATTGACTGACGGTATAGTTCCGTATCTAGGGCAATAATCAGAAGTGGTCACTTGAACAGGAAATGAATTAAACAACAAAGCGACCGACTACGATGTAAAAACAAAAAGGAAGAAGCACACGAGACCTGTTTTCATTATCCGTGTGGCCTTTGATGGTGAACGCCGCCAGACGCCGGGAAGTGGTGAGGATCAACAGTTCAAACGGACGCCGAATTCAAACATCAAAAAAGAATCTTTCCGACTATGCTTTATGCGGATTGTGTATTACTATGCAGTGCTGCTGGTGTTTTTATAGTGAGATGAAGAAAAACAGCTATAGATTATTCTGAAATTTATTTTCAAGTATATGAAATAAAACTGATATTATACTAATAATATTATTGTATGTGGTCTTCCTACTTAGAAAAAAAACTGATCACAAGATGGGAGAATTTTCATTTACTCAAAATGGTCGTAATAGTCATAATAAGAGTGTGTGTACAATGTGCAATACAGCCATTTTCAAGGAAAGTTGTAAGAAACACCAGGAGCGATATGTCGTCTTTCATAATGTTGGTAAGGAAGATAAATGTTAATTGACGTGATTTCTAAAGAGACAAAAAACAAACAAACAAACAATGCAAAACCATATTTCCAGGATAATAAAATATAGATTCACACAGACTTTATTTGACATGACGTATATTGACTACATGTATATACTACATAGTTTAGTAAATAATGTGCTCTCTATTATCATCAAAGACTGAGAAGTGTGTGTATTGTGTCCATGATCTTTCAGAGTAGCCATTATTTTCAAACCTACGATAAACTGTGTTTTATCACAGTGTTAAGTACCGGAATCTGAAAGTACAAATTGGGTTATCGCGTTTCTAGTAGTACAAGATGTAGCAAAGTTCATCGTATTTTTCTGAATTTGAATTAATGTTTAATTAACCATATTATTTCAGATACTTTGTAACCCTCCATTATTTTTTCTCTTTATTAGTCTCAAAATTAAGAGTGCAAATATTCTAATGTAAAACTTTCCCTTTTTAACAAACTATGTGCAGTTTGTATTATACCGACCTTCTGGTTCTACAGCTATAATAGTCGAAAATTTCGGGAGGATCCTGCTATTGCTGATTCGTTAATTTGTGTTTGGAATATCAGATTTAGTTACTTTATATCACGTAAATGCACCCTTATTTCTTTTAATTTCCAACCATATAAAGAGTGACACCCGTTCCCCCCCCCCACAAACACAAACATACACATATACATACATACATAGGTGTGTGCGTGTGTATGAATTCGTGCATGTTAAATACCACAGCAAATATGATCACTCTTACTTCGAAACAAATAGTTGCCAAACCAGACGCCATGTTTGTTTTAAAGTATCTGATTACGCAAGATATAATCAACCGAACTCGAAATTTGTGTCTATCGGGGTACCGGTGGTCACCCAACCGTCTGATTAAGTATTGAGGGAGATAATGAAATGTCTATATGGGGCGTAACGGTAACATTTACGAGGTCAGAACCTTTCCTTTCTCAGCTAATAATTCTCCGCATATCAGCAGATGTCATTGCACTGTCAGTTACGTTCGTATTGGGGCACAAATTTATTAGTCTGGCAGCGCAGATCAGGTTTAGATCAGCGTCCGTATTCTGTTTGATACAGTGCTTACACTCAAAACATGGAGGTGAAATAGAGAACATTGCCTGCATGTATATTAAAAAGTAGCTTACAGCAGAAAACGGCTCATTTCGGCGTACATCCGAAAGTACTCGGCAATACAGATTTCCCCGAGGAAATACTTGCGAGATGAAATCGATAGTGTACAGTCTCAGAAACAGTGTCGACCACTCGAGGGGGTAGGGGGAAAAGTGCCATTATATCCCCCATTCTTTGTGTCGTCATCGCGATCGTAATCTTTATGAGGCATCATCAGCTCCAAGATATTAGATCATGAAAATTGATAATGTAGAACTACAGCCCCTTGATGGAGAACAGACACGTAAACACCACTTCAGTATTTCCGCTAATTTGACCTAAGATGTATCGGGGATTGTGAGGGCCAAATGCTGTGGTATTTTGACTAAAGCAGGTAGGTATTCATTAAATCAGCACCAACTTTTCGGTAACTACACATTAAGTGAATACGATATCCTGGTAAGGTGGATATCATTAGTTTGAACTCAGTGTTGATGACAACGATAGGAAGAATGATAATGAGGATGATGATGATGACGACAATGATTATGATAACAATGATGGTGATAACGATGGTGAAGATGATGACGATGACGACAATGATGGTATCAACGATGTGCTCTGTTTCCTAACCTTGTTGATATTCCGTGAGTCTTTCTTTCTACTTCTTTCATATACTCTTCAAGTAATTAGGTTAAATAACAGAAGTAATGTTTCCCACAAATCAGCTCACACGATTAAATATAAATGCAAGGCAGGCTACTGGTTGCCAAAATCAAACTTTATGAGCCAAGCCAGACAAAAACTTGTGTTAAATACGAAATTTGTCATCAGTCGGGAATCGTTTATTAATAACTTTCCTAGGCTTCATCTAACCCGGCTTAGAATAACTGGCTAGCTTTCGTCTACTCCTGTGGACTTCTCAGCTGAATAGTTCTTTCACACAACAACTTCTTCAGTCGAGCTGTGAAATCGGTGAACCATGGAGAGATGACAACCCAAAATCTCTTTTCAGTAGAGGATTGGCCGTCTCTTTCCAGATTGTTTCTTTGACCTTTCCTGCCCAAATGTAGGTTTGGCCATTGTCAATACCATTCTCATTGCTGAAAGGCTCTGACCGTTACCTTTAAGGGTTCATTTATACTCTTTCAATGTTTTAAGTGACATTTCAAGTGATCTCTCCGCGATATCTTGTAGATAATTCTTTCTTGTCTCTTTTATCTGGTTTGTATTCAGCAAGTTAGGCTCGAACCTGGAAGGGTATGAAGGCTTCGGGGAAAGTAAATAAAGGCAGATGTGGATTAAGAAATCCTGCACTGAATAAGGATTCTGGATCCGCATAGTTTACCGTATGCTCCAGTGAACTCAAGGTTTCATGAGTTCCGAGTTATGAATTGCTGTTTTCCAAAAGAAACATGTGCACACTGCTCTTGAAAGACTTGAGCCCCGTACGAAAAATTGTTCCCACAAATTGGTTGGGGAGAGTTTTGAGGCATTTAAAAGTTATCAATGAACAATTTCCGAACCGATGAAAGTTTTCGTGTTAGGATAACGATGTTCGGATTGGTCAATGTTTCCACTTAAGAATTATTGAGAGCAACGTAAATACAAAACAGAAAGCAAAGCAATATACGGCAATTATTAGGCATGTTTACGGATATTCAGCTTTATTTTGGGCAAATAATGATCTCTAAATTCTTTGGACTGAAAGTAAATCTAATGGATTGTGGTCACGAACAAATCCAAAATTGGATTGCAATTTTAAATCGAATAAGATTGAATTCTAAATCTATCATGGATTGAAAAGCTAAATCTAAATCAAGATTGTTCACTGATGGTTATTTTTTGCAATCTGAGGAATGTAGGGCCACATGGTGTTACACATAATATAAAAGATGCTCCGATGTTTTGTTTATTAGGATCTCTGATTCTCAGTCCGTCGGGCTATTTTCGTGTTAAGGTCATCCTGTCGGGATACCTTGACAAACCATCTCGTCTTTACGAAACGGGAGGATGCTGTTTCTCAAGTAGATTCGGGTTACGGGGTTGATGACTTTTCGGTGTCTTATTACCCTGCAAAAAGAAAATACCACGTTGGCTGTAATGGCGGTTATACTGTCACGTAAGACGCGCAGGGAGGATGTTTTACACCTAAAAATGTTCGCCAGCAGTCACTGACCACTCACGCTATACCATCTGCCTCAATGTATTTTGCAGAATACCTAGTGAAAAATGCAACATACCACAGGCTGTTCAATATCGATTTAGAAGAGGAATCGTTTCCGGGCATGATTATATTACTGCACAATCATCTTTCCATGTGTCTGATGATTATTATTGATAAGCACGCGGCATTACGATACTCTCTGGAGACTTTAATCGTATTGGATTCATGTTGTCGTTTGCTCTCTAACTATTTGATCCCGAGAACGGGATGAGGCTGTTTTTACAACATGATCTTTCGTTTTCAATTTCCCCTACCACTTTCTAAATGTCATTACCTGCTTCTGATAGCTTTCCCTAGCGATTTTCAAGACGGTGAATCTCACTGTCAGGTTTCATTGTATAATTGCAATAATTGAATCGGCTTTCTGTGTGAACACGAAAAACAAGCACATGCTTTTAACATTTTATGCAGCTGTCGTCAAAAATGATGAATAGAAAGCCAATGGGGTGACTCTTTAATGGTGTCATAGATCTCAGAGTGGGATAAGTTCTGGATAAAAGAATTTTGTTAACAACTTCAATTTTGAGAAAAAAAAGAAATTGCCTGTTTGATTGGGATATATCGTGAAAAGAGAATGACCATTTTGATTTCTTTTCATTTTGTTTTCAATTGGTTTTTATACCTTTGTACAATTTTCTATTAGTTTATCATGATGGTTTGAGAAGTCAATTGGTAGAAGGAAAAATTCACGTGGGGAGTGGGCAGGGGTGTACATGTAGCACACCTCACTCCAAAAGATGGACGAACATTAGGCTGGACGTATGAAAAATTGGAAAATGTTTTGTGAAATCACTGGCGCCATCCTGGAGGGCTTGGGGTGCGTTGTTCCCCCAAATGAAATTTGATCATGGTATACTAAGAAGCTTAAATTGATAAACCCCCCCCCCCCAATCCCTCCCACAAATGATTTGGCCCATAACGCCATTCGTGAAAATAATATATTAAAAAGATTTAAAATAAAAACGTGTTACAATTTTTTTCTTCATTTTTTTAATTCATCAAAACCAAATTACCTTTGTTATACACAAAGAGAATTTGTGAAAACTACAGATGCAGTCGAGTAAGCACCAAACAACTTGTATATTCTATTTTTGTCCGCAAATAGCAGCAAAGTATTATGAACAAATCGGAAATCTGCAATGTTATTGGTTGTACACAATTTATTACACGGAGGCACAAGTTCACAAACCGCACGACGACTGACGGCTATCAAACCCGCATTAAGTGTAAGAGAGATGCGTATCAGAAAATAATTATGGACTCTTGTATTGATTCGACATTCACGTCGGTTCATCATAGGCATTTTCCTCAGGCAAGAGTAATAGCCGTTGAGCTAATATTCCTCCAAAAGTACCACTGGCAATACCCTCTCAGACTTATACAGTGGCCTCTTTCGGCCTCGTTCATCGGTCAATGATGCTATTGATTGATATCAAGCAACAAGACTTTTAGTATAACTTTTTCGATTGAATATAACAATATCACTTATAAGTGACCCGTCACCACAATACCCTGATAAAGTTGCGCGACCCAAAGGTAATAAAGAAAGTGCCAATATCGCAATTATGATATAAAATATAACAGTGAAATGTCCTGAAAATCAGGAGGTTGATGACCTTCACATGTTGTAAAAGTTTGAATGTTTATATTTTCACCTACAGTATTTGTCTTCCTATGTAAAAACAACAAAAATAGTAACTACCCCCCTTTTCAACATTCCATAACTTTTTAACAAAAAACAAGTTTGTGCAAAATAATTTGGCAAGAGTGTTGCTACACTCATTGACTAACTTCTGTGTGAAAATGTGATTGATCCGTCGTTATGTATGAGTGAGCACACATTAAAGGTGAAAATGCCACTTTTCAAAAGTCACAGGAGTCATGTCTTATGCCAAAATAATGGTAAATAATGACATTTTTTGATTTATTTATAAAGTGTGCTCACTCAACCATGACATGGTTACGACCTCTTATGCTCGTACAACATGCAAAGATACATTTTGCTGAAAAATGTGTATTTCAATTTTTTCAATAAACTTAATGGATTTTACAATTTCAAAATTGAGGAAGGATGGAAATTTTTAAATTGAGCTCACTGAAGCGTAACATATGCGAAAAGTTCCTAAAGAGGTGTAAGGGGGTCAAACAATAAATGATTAACATAAATAGCGCTTAATCATTCAACGGAAACAGAATTTGTCAAAATCCTGCATCACAAATCCCTCAAAATGACCCTTGTGACTTTTGAAAAGTGACATTTTGGTCTTTAATACGTGCTCACTCATGCATGACTTGACGGATTAATCACATTTTCACACAGAAGTTAGTCAATTAGTGTAGAAACACCCTTGCCAAATAGATTTCCTCAAAATCATTTCTTTAAAAAGTTATGGTATTTTGAAAAAGGGGGTAGTTACTTTTTTGTTGTGTTTATATGGTTCATAAGATGTGCGACTTTATCAGGGTATCGTGGTATCATTTTTAAGAGCATTTTACTTTTATTCTACACAGTCTAGCTAAAGATTTGAAAATTCAAAGCATGGGGCCATTTCTTCAACGCATTGAAATGACGATGATTTGCCAAACGTTAAGTCATTTGTTTTATTACTTTTATATTACATTTTCCCCTACAGGTTGGTTACGGGAGGTCGATGATTATTCACGTCGTGGCGGATGTAACTGTGTAATGTCATAAATGGCGAGAAATGGATAGCCAATAACTGGCTAACGGTTTGTCACGTGCACAACAGGTAAGTTTAACGTTTAAATGTATGAATGTAGAGCTCAAAGATGGTTAACCTACTCCGATGACAAGTGAATTAAGCTTTCACGTTGTATTGATTTTGGGGGGCCAACAACTATAGATTTGTTTTTTACCTCAATACAGTTATGAATTGACATATGGAACTCTCAAAACAAAATGGCTCGTACAATTAATGAAAAAATATCAAAACATACGTCAATGTAGGAAGAAAAAAACCAGAATACAAAGAATAGACATTTAAATTACATTGACAAATTCGGAGCAAATATTCAACCATTCAGTTTATGCCACATACCTTTGTATTACATATTATTGTCTCAGTCAAATTTGAAAGAACCTGGCTTGTATTCACTCTATACAGGAAACTGCGTAATGAAACGCTGGTTATTGATATAGGCCCCCTATCAATCAATATCTATTCATCCAATAATGTATGCATCTACCGTATATGTCCATCAACCTATATCTATCTATCTATCTATCTATCTATCGATCTATCTATCTATTGATCTATTTATCTATCTATATATTTTATTTTAGTAAACCAACTTCATGTACATGATACGTTTTGGCCACTGCAATTTTGAGCTATATTAAACAAACGATGAAAAGGGAAAATGACGTGGAATATGCATGCATACGGATCGCACCTGTTACCTTTTAATATTTATTAACCCCTTGGGCTCCCAAGCTGACGTTGCGAGTCACTTTTAAAACACACATGTGACGAACGTTTGCGTGTACACACATGTGCGTCCACATCCTTTATCCTGGGGGAACTACGTACAACAGTCTACTATTAACTATGCAAACAGGCCTGGAAAAAGGCTGTGTTTTCTTTTGAGAATTGATACTGCCCTCAGAAAAAAAAAAACAGCATTGGCATGGTAATAATATTCAATTGACACATTTGCCTAAAAGACGTAAAGGAAATGGTAAGAACACTGGCCGTAAAAGCTTCAGGCTCATTGAACTGATGTACATTACTATCTCACATAGTTAATTATGTTTTTTTTATTCATTTTCTCTCTATTTGTAGCCAGGCGGCAGAGTCTGAACTTGACCCTTCGGACCCACGACGAGACAAAATTAAGAATTTCTTTATCAAGTAAATGAAGACATTCTTACAGACCTTGGTAGTCAGTGAGAATGTAATAAGACACATTGTTGTGAAGAAAAGGTGAAATGTATACGTCGGTGATAACATTCTCGTGTTACTTCATGGAAGGAAAATTTACCATTTTTCTTTTAGGTAGGCTACAAGCTATAGAGATCGAATGCATGTTTTCAGAATATTTTTTATTCTAAAGAAATTAATCAGACGTGCGCTTTAGTACAAGAACGAGTATGGTTGTTTGTTATATCGTCAAAAATATTAAACCAAAATTAATAGAGAAAGATTCATATTTACATACGCGACATACGCCATAGATTTACAAACACTCGTGGTGTTTTCATTTTCTTCGTCATCATTTCCTCCTTATTCTGTTTACTTACGTGATATCAAAGTTATATTGGCAATACCAGAAACTGCACCATATTGCACGCAAAATTACCAAATTTAACCTAACTTTCTCGAATTGGTACCACTCCTAGCATTAGGTATTAAGCTCTATATGTAGCTTGTACGTTTGTATACTTTCTTTAATATCAGTAATATATTTCAGGGGATAGTCCTTGATAAATCAATTATGATTTTTGTCTATGTCTCCTCTACTTTTTTTTTAAAGTATTATTGCTATCATATGCCAGATGATTGTAAATGATTTATATTTATTGTTACTATAGAAATTGATTTATAATTATATGTATTATGTCATTTTAATGAATTTGTGATATATAATGAAATGAAATAAAATAAAATTCAAATGCAACATTGCAAGAAACTGTAATTATCCCACAATACGTTTTTTTTCCTGTAGCATGATCTAAACTGCTTCTTGAATAATCCAGTAGTACAAAATGAAATATAGCAGTCTATTCAACATTATATTGTATTGAAGAATACATATCGATTGTAAACCTTCCGGAATATTGAAAAAGATGCCATCTGTGGCAGTATCAAACATTTATTTATTTTCGCTTTCCGTCTCAGATCCAACAAATCGGTAAATCTCTAGTGTTTTGTCCGTAAACCCTTAGGTCCAATAAATCGAATATTCAAAAAAAAAATAGGAAACGAAAATGCGTGTCTAGATGCATAAATAGGTGTTCACTCATGTATTTGAACTTGAATTAATGGGAATTGAATAATTATGCTTTCTCTAAATTTAAAAAAAAAAATTCCTGTCTTATATAAATTTCGTTAATATAAATTCGTCTTTAACGTTGAGATTCGATACAGAAAAACACAGAATGAAAATATGATCACGTACTCAAGAAGAGGTTCCTGCTAAAAAAAGAGGTATACCAGATACCAACTATCCTGCCATGAAATTAAATTAATGTAAATTTTAATCCTATTCTTATTTTGTCTATTAGCAATGGTGTTCTTAAAATAGTTCCAATATTTTCTTTGTAGCATGTACTACATATGATTTAAACATGGAACAAGGCTAGGAACATTCCGTGATAGATTCTTAAAGAACTACCTTCTGAAACTCATCTGAGCTTAGATAACATAAAATGACTTGATTTTCATCTGTGATTCGTATCAATGTTTAAAAGGCACAAAGTACATCACATTTACAATGAAGGTCCCTCTGAAACTTGTTGATTGCGAGGAAACGTTACAAATTATGTACAGACAACTGGCAAATGTATATGCAAGTAATACCTGCGTGATCTAATTTATAGGCACGATGGGCATATAACGAATAAATATTGCCCTAAGCAAGTCCAAGTACCAGATAGTATCTCAATTTTCAATTCGCAATGACGCACGGTGGGGGATGTGGGCTTCGCAAAATGTCATGAGCATGAAGTTGGTGTTGTATTTGTCCACAGCAGTGGTAATCCATCAACGGAGAAGATTCTTCTAATGCATTATTCACGCAATTGATGCTATCGTGATTTTGTTTTTAAGGTGAATGTCAAAATATGGCAACATCAGCCTATAAATGTATAAACATAAAATCACATGGACGATAAAATCAATGTGTATAGCTTTTATTTATATGAGTCTTCGGTCACGCATTCCTTCTCACTCAAAATAGATCAACCAGTAGCATGTAAAGTAATAACTGAAATGATATTGAATGTGATTGAAAAAGAGTACGATTATTTCAAGATGTAAGTGTATAGATTGGGTTTCCGGCTTATTGCTATTTCTCTAGAACTTACATACTGTCGTGCACAACATTCATTTCAAATGGATTTTCCCCCGATATCGTTTTTTTTTTCTCCTTAGTGTATGTTTATTTTCTCTATCTCACTCTCCATTTACTTAATTGTTTTAATGGTCATTCTTGTGTTCGCTATATTGTTTTGTTCATGAAGAATGTGTCACACCGTTTCTGCTTGTCGTTTTCCTTTTCATGCACGATTCCTTTCAGAAAACCTGTAGTTATCTTACGTATAGGATACGATTTTACGATCATTGTCTCTTTACACTTAAAAAGATTTTACATATCTGTTTAATAATTGCATGGTAGACACGATGTAATACTTAAGATAATACTATGAAATGTAGCATACTATGAAATATTGTATACAGATCAGTTAATGGAAAATAACTCTATAATTCTTCAAAAAATTGGCATGTACCAATAAGATTTTGGACGAAGTGGGGTATACTAGCGTTTTGCAGTGCATGTCATGCTTGTTTGGTATTTCGACCAGTTGCGCGAAATAATCATCGAGGATAAATTTCCTCAACTTGTACATTTTAGTGTTATTAAAATAGGGATCATAGTAATTTCCTAAACGTTACAAAAGGAGGATGTGATAAATAGTCAAAACTAAAATCTGGTTAAAAAGACAACGAGAGGGGATAGTTTACGTCAGGGAATCGTTGTTTTAAAGTCTAAAAGTACTCACTGATCATATTTTTAATATTGTAATGGAAACATTAGTCGATTATCGCAGAATAGGTTAAAATGAAGAAGTTTGTATGGTCCGCCTTCCTTTAAGTATGGATTTTTTTTGTTCCAAGCTTGTATCACATCTGAAGTTTGTGTTAAATCTTCTTACTTCATTCACGTGAAAATATCAATATACATTACACAGTAGCCTTCCCAATTCGTACCTTTTTCCTCCTCGCTCTTTGGAATATAGGGAAATTTTGTCCAATGCTGTATGGGTTTCACGTACTCACAAGTTTTCCAGTCTTTTTTCTCTTCATCCTAATTTCCTGTCCTGGCCGAAAGTTCATTTTCTCCAGAAAATGTTCGCTCCTGTGAGAGGCGAAATCTGAGAAGATGTGAAATGTAGAAATTATGGATGGATGCCTGGGGCGTCCTCACGTGGCTAACGTAAATCGAGTCACCCACTTGTTGTTCTGGGTCAGGGGGTAATTGGAATTTCTCCCTCTATTCTTTGAGAAGTCATGTGACGAAAAAAGGTGTGTTTTAGGTCAACGTATGCATAAGAGGTCCAGCTGATGAACTACAGGTGATAGCATTTAGTTTTTGTTTCTGTCGGTAAAGAGTAGAGGAAATATTTTGTATTGTTGATCATCATTAGTTAAATGAGCAATCACAAGTGGTCATACTACGACCGTGGGTCCATGCCACAGGACTGAAATGCCTTTAGACAGCTGGGAAATAGTTCCGCTAGTTTTTTTAGTGACGACTGTAAAATATGCACACTATTGAATTCGTACAAATTTGATCAATAATACTCATTTGAATATAGAATTTGCGCAATATTTTTTAGTGTATTTTCAGACATTTTCCTAGCTACGATATTCGTTAGTTCAGTTTGTGACAACTTAACATGTTCGACCGTTTTAGTATGCCGTTTCTTTTTTCTGTACCAGAGTTTGTGCTATCATTTATATTCGGAAATGCATTTCATTCGATGGTTTATAGCAAATATTCGATTTTATTCCAGAGTTATGCCCTGGCGGCAGTATTCTAGCCTGTTTCCACAATCCATGTCGTGTTGTTTATTCTAGGAGTAGTTGGTTGTATATTTGTGAATTACATGTATAACAACATCTTCCTCTTACGTAATTCTTATCTCTTCATCATCTTAATAATTTCTGAAACAACATAGCATAGCAATTATATCTGAAATGGTGTGGATTTCATAACAAGAAACGCGATACGCCGACCAAGCGACTCTCCAAACACCCACACCCTCCATAACTTCATAACCATGATGGTCAGCATGGTACACAAAACCTGGCGCTGAACTTTGTTTACCTTCTGGCTATCGGACACAGCAAATCGCACAGATATAAGGATCATCTTCAGCGCATCCGGGCTACAAGTGGTATGGTGTTCAGCGGTCCCTCGGTTTCTATGCAGTGGTTGTAACTCGACCATGCTTGCATGGAGTGTTTGAATGGCGTCAGGCGGCGGATGACTGCGATTCTGGTGAAGTGTGATGACAGCTATACCCGGATAATCATGTAATCCCCGACGTTTGGAGATGTGGACTGTGCACTTGTAAAATTAAGATTGATGACGTTCTTTAAATCTCCCGTTACAGGTGCGCGCTTCTCGGCTATTGACTTTGATTAGTCAACGAGCACGGATGGGCTATCACTCATCATATATGTCAGTTCTTGCAGTGCCTTCTACACAGTGATTTCTACTGTGGCGAAATTTCTCACAACTATCAATGGAAGTACATTGTCTCATCTACGTTCCGGTACTAAAGATTACAGGGGGATGAAAAGATTGGAAGTAGTCCTCAATTTAGGACACAATGCTCCCAGAATCAAGTATACTGTTTTAAGTTTCTGCTGAAAAAAAAGATCATAGCCACACATTTCCTCTTTGATGTACATTAAAGTGATAGGCTAACATTGTGGAGCTTCAATTTAAAAAAAATTCAAATTTTGATATCTGAACTACATAGTAGTGTTCATATGGACAAATAAACACCCTAGAATGAAAGAGTTTGGAAAGTTACACTGCCAATGGCAAGTTATGCATGAATTAACAATTAAAACTCGGGGCGAGTTTAAATAGCGTAGGTGTACACACAGTAAGTCTATGGGAGAAAATGGGCAGGTGAATCCGATCCACTTACAATTTTCACTTTTTTAAAGCACTAAATAATCATTTTGAAATACAATTTTTTTCAGGGCATCATTTTTAGACTTTATCAAAGACAATGGTAGCATGGGGAATCATGTAGCTCAGATTTTTTTTAACTGTGGTAAATGTTAGCCAATACCTTTAACTCTCAGAAGATGCCATGACGGTGAAAGTTGTTGTGTAGCTTTCTATGGGATCAATTACTGTCAGAGATGGAGATTAATGGTTGTCTCTTCTCAAGTAGACAAACTCAAGACAAATTTGTTTCTTTCCAGTCTGGATTTTCACTGTATATCCAGAGTTATGATTTTTTACGTTTCAACTCGTTCGGTTCTTGAGGTATTCTTTACTTCTCCCAACCATCTCACTGCTCTTTAATGGCAAAAACGTCATAATTATGTATATCTGAGTGGTGCTGTGTTGTAGAAATACAATGAAAATGTGAATACAATTTCGTGTTCTAATATATTAGAACGTGTTCGAGGTGGGTATCACGGTTGTATGTTATAGAGGTAATATTGAAATAACCTTATTATTATAATACACGGTTGTATGCTATAGAGGTAATATTGAAATAACCTTATTATTATAATATAAGGTATAATTTCATGGCTACATTATTTTTGTCACAATCATTGACTCCCCAAGAGTCTAGCAGTGACTTTTTAGCCAACATACTCGAAACATTTCCTTAAACGAAATGTACGTACTATCCACTACTTTATTCATAACATTCAATACAAATTTATTATGAGTTTACTATTAAGTATATTTTGACATTATGAAATTGTTGATTGACGCTTTGAAACATAAATAAGATTGCCAACGTACCCACTACTGTTTTATATATATATTTGTTTAAATATATTCTTGGCCTTAGAATCTATTTTCATGACAAGTGAAGATGTACTGTACGTAATGAATCAGTGTAACCTACATAGTAACACCATAATGGATATAGCTTAATATTTCTTTGGCTGTATGCCCTATGTTTCCCTTATATCTTTCCCATTTATTGAAACAACTTTACAATAATAATTGTACCTGTTGTTTCTTGGCTCATTTTTCATTTTCAGATTGAGATTTATGTACCGCGGAGTGTGACCGGAACAAGACACAACACGTTACCCCTGCTGCGTTTGCTGACTCCACAAAACCTGTCACGGAGCATCTGCAGTCTACCTTTAGCCAGCAAATAATGCAATTTTGAATGTGCCAGTGCCCGAGGCAGATTACATTAGTCGCAGCGAAATACGTCGGGGGTTAACAATTTCGGTGTGAAAACTCGCAGATAAGAGTATCGTTTACATGGTACGCTAATATTAATCAACCTGTTCGCGATTTCGTATCGGACTGTGCTTTTTTTTTTCCATCTTGCAGAAAATCTGGTTCAGTGTCAAAACACGCAGAAACGATAAAATAAGCGAGTGTAGCGCTTGTATTTTGTATTTAACCAGCCATTTCATGAATATTTTTGAATTTGGATTATTGTCACTGGTATTTGAGTATGACATTAATATGCAGTAAATATGATCAGATAAAATTATTGTTTGAACACATATTTCAATAACGCGAAGACAATTTATACATCAGCGCAACCTGTATTTATTCTTCATTGATTATCAATGCAGTTATTTCGTTACTTAACATGAATAAAAGCTTCATTTCATCCCATTTTATTATATGCATTGTTTGCTATATTCTCTTACTTTTTAGCCACCGGTGCAATACTTTCGTCTTGTGTTACACACTTTATTAGAAATATTAACTTTGTCTTCCTCAAATACCAGTTACCATTTCGACTCATCTTTATCATCCTTCAGTTTAAGACTTAAGTTCCATAATATAACTACATCCTAAAAAGAAAATAAAATGAATGGAATTGAATTTCTCTTTGTATACTCGTATTGTTTTTATGTCATCTTTTGAACACATGCGTTTACCATGCCTTCTTTTTAAAATTTGTTATGATTTGCATAATTATAATACCAAAACCACCCTGTTTGAAACAAACAAACAAACAAACAAAATCACTTTCCCACTTTCCAACAGATCCTGTGTTATGTCTAAATATATTACATCGCATGTTGCTTGATATCCATGTCACCAGGGGCGGCGGAACCGGGGGGCAGGGGGGGGGGACTTGCCCCCAAAAATATCGGATAGGAAAAAAATGCCCCTTTTCCAAAATGAATGTGCCCTTTGTGAAATGACACTTTTTTTATCTACTCATTTTTGTCGATGAAAGTGATTCTTTTTTTTATTATTATGTTATATTTTCTTTATGATTCATTCATTCTCGTTCTTGTTTGCCCCTGACGGGGCACGTACATGTACATGTATTCAGTACAGAATAAGAGAAGACAAAATTATGTTCAATGAATATTTTGTGCAGAAAAGGGCATTGCATTTCATCTTAATACCCTCATGGGGTAACAAAATTAGGCCCTCCTACTGTTGGCCCCACTACCCCCTCCTATTTCGCTTAAAGGCAAATAATGCCATTTTCTAAGTTAAATGTGCCTTGTTTTGGTTTGTACCCATACTGAGTGAAGTGGAACCTTTTTGAAATAAGCGCATTCGTCACTGAAAGTGATTTTTCGTTTATTTTTGTTAACGAAGAGGCACATTATGTGCCTAAAAGGGGCATTTGGGCTCTCACCTTAGTCTGTTAGTGCCCCCGGGGGTGGCAAAAACTGGGCCCTCTCCATCTTTTTTCCTAGAAAACATGGCTCTAATATATGCGCTCTTCAAAAAAAATGTCTTTCGTGAGGGAATTTTACGACGGTCGCCTTTTCTTCTCTTCAACAAGACATGATTGGGGCCATTGGGGTAGTCCTCAAATTGGGGTCAAAACTATTCTAGAATAAAGTAAACTATGCAGGGATTCCTACAGTCAAAAGTTGACTCGTTTTGAAATAATGTCCATCAGACTGCCTTGTAACAGACAAATTTGTCGTGTAGCCTTCTATGGGGATTAATCTATCGTGCCCCGATAAAATTAAACTGCTGGCCTGTTCATGCTTGATTCTCCTTAAGTAAACAAGCTCCAAACAAATCTTTCTAGCCAGGAGATCCACTCCAGCCGGTGTACATGTCCCTTTCTTTAACAGAACTTCACGTATTTGCAATGTGCATCATGACTGGGTAATTCATAACGAAACTACGTGTTTTATCATCTATGCCCTCCTTAAAGTGTTTGCTCATTGATTCTTATGGATCCGTTTGATCTATATGTTCTGAAATTTGAGTTGTAATTAGCGCCAGAATAGACCACAAAGCATGTTTTACAACTAAAAAATTTCCAAATTTTTTTGAAACCGCTCGCCCGCTACGCACGCTCGCGGAGTAAAATATAGAGTATTTCATGTTTTAATGATCAGAATCCCCTTCAAAAGGTTTTGCCCAAGTTACATTACCGCCAAGAAACAGCTACTTGAAGCAGAAAAGTTTGATCTAGACAGATGTCCTTCATTTTTTTAAAACATTACAAACAATTCAGAGCTGTAATTAGCGTCAGAATAGATCACAAAGGGAGTTTTACAACTTAAAATATCTGAATTTTCTCAAACCGCTCGCTCGCTACGCTCGCTCGCGGAGTATGTGTATACATTTCATGTTTTAGTAATCGGAACCCACTTCAAAAAGGTTTTGTTCAAGTTACATTGCCGCAAAAGACAGCAACTTCAAGCAGAAACCTTATCTAATGGTAAAAATATCTGCATGCGCCCAATGCCCCTTTGGACATATAAGTGCCCTTTTTTGGCTTTGCCCCCCCCCAAACGAAAATACGTTCCGCCGCCCCTGCATGTCACCCTTTTCTGACTTTAGCCATTTGAAAATCGGTCAGCGGCCTAAAAAACTCATGTTATAAGCATTGTTTTGATTTTGCTGACCGAACAAAATCCATCCGAATTTGGATAATATCAACGTATTTTTACCCGTCATATAATATGTGTATGTGTGTGTGTGTTTCTGTGTGTGTATGCGTGTGTGCATGTGTGTGTGTGTGTGTGTGTGTGTGTGTGTGGTGTCCGTACGTATAATTAGGCTAATCCCTCTGTTCCAAAAGTATGCGTGGTACCTTTGGGAAATGTCCTGCCTATATGGATCAAATACTAATCAAAATAATAACATCATGCGATCACATTTATGTTTTTTGTTTTCATCCATGTCTAGACGACGACAAAAATACATCAATCATCCACCCCCGATCCGACGTATTTTTGTAGATAATGTGTCTGGATTACAGGGAAAAACACGAAAATAGCATTTTATTTCCAAATCAGAAAAGGTAAATTGATGAGTTGGGTCCAAATTGTTTATTTGATTTCATGATTTCTCTATACTCTCACATTGTGTATGATATTTTGAGAAGTAAGGCCCGATTGGACGGATGTACAAACCTGTAGATATCACACAAAAATCAAATTAAAATGAAGGGCGTTCATGCGCCAGTAACTGACTATAATCAAAATGTTATTTATACATTTCACATGATGTACACACGGCAACGGGGATTTAATTGTGGTTTGTGACATTAAACATATATTCCTAAGCCAACCGTTGGGGAATATACAGCACTTAACCAATTTAATCTAAATGGAAATGAATGTTAAACTCGTATGTCAGAAATGATTGGAGTTATTCAATGAATTTATAACAATGTTTATTGCAAAAATGGGATGGAACCTGTCAAGAGTTGGATATACACCGTATATATATATATTTTTTATCTTCTTTTTCAAGAAATTGAATACATGGGACAAACAACTTAGGATAAATGTTTTCACAATGTAAAGGGAATAATCAAACTTTTACAAATATAACATCCTCAAATAAAATATTTCCACACGAAATTTAGCAAAGACTGGTCGAATGTATCATACCGTTGAGTATAAAGGACATGGACCTCATTTGTTTAAGATTCAGAATCCGATTTAGATTAGATTTTACGGTCCGTCATGATATACCGGTACGTTGTGCTCTTATTTGACACATATAACACGTGGAACTTATAAAAGAAACATCCAATTTGATTGATTGTTAAGAATTTTTCTAAAATGAACTTAAAGTAAAACGCAAATATTGGATATGCTAAAGAAAGAGAGGAAATAACACAACATCAGCTGGAAAGTGGCACACTTTCTACAACAGACTCATGAAATAATCTTAAAATAGTTCTGCCAACGTGAAACGATCTTAGTTTCCTAAAAAAAAGTATCTGTGTTGTGTGTGTGTGTGTGTGTGTGTGTGTGTGTGTGTGTGTGTGTGTGTGTGTGTGTGTGTGTGTGTGTGTGTGTGTGTGTGTGTGTTTCTGTCACACACGGACCCGAGCTCTTCAAGAAAAGGTTAAAGGTAAAAATACGTGTGACAGAAGATGTTAAAAACCTTAAAAATCTTAAGTGTTAAGACTTATATTATTATTATAACTATCTAAAAAAAGCAACAAAAAACGTTGTACTACATCCTGCCTTTCTTTTACCGACAGTACTGCATGTATTATAACTACAAATTACCCGTGGCCTATGACATTCAATACCCTCAGATTAAAAAAAAAATGTCTACACATGATGTATTTTTCAGATTTTTAGTGAAATTCCATCGTTCAATAGTCGAGATATTAAAGCAAAGAAAGTTCTCCTGGCGACGGTCAGAGCATGCTGGCCGGAACGTGCCGTTTACCGAAGTATATCTTTACACGGTTGTACCGAAAACCCTTCATCGACATTACAACTTCACCTTGCAAAACATTGAAATCTTACATAAATGCCTAAATCGTATACACAAAGTGGGTTATGATGTATGGCACTTAAAAAGTTTTGACTCCAAGGTTTCACCAACACCATACATCTATTTGTGTGTATCTGCTTATTACATTCATGTTACACGAAAACCCATCTTGGCTTCTTTGAGATACAACAGAACGTGATGTCAAACATAGTTTATTTGCTGCATAAAACACAAAGTGACGTGCAATCTTTAACCTCAAAATGTATTCCACATATCAACCCATGATCTGAATTAAATGGAAACAAAATCCATTCATCCATTATTGAGATATGGTAGTAAACAAAGTTACTTGCCTACACAGGACACAAAATAACCGATATAAAAGAAGAAATTGCATATTCTGTGCAGACTTTTTAAAATACATGTATGTATATATTTATATGGGTGTATATTCCCTTCACGGATAACCAAATGAAAACTGGTTAAAACCAATGAGTTAAGATTAAACGCACCAGTTTATACAAATAAAGCATAGATTTTTAACCACAAAATGCGTTTCACTTTGTCCCATTGGCGTTTATCGATTGTAATGAATGTTAATTCAAAAGCTAGTGAGTTAACGGCAATAACCTTCCATTAATTGGCTTAGGTAGGTGTTACGGTATAGCAGGGAATCTAACTATTCTCAAGTATTCTCAAACTTCCGGGTTTCTGGATTTGTAGCCAAATTTCCAATTCTCCATTTTATTTTCCATGTCTGCCCAATTACAGCCCACGTCATTGAAACCTGAAATCTTGTTGACGTCCGATCTTCACACGATCGAGAAAATAAATCGGTGTTAGGACTGACTGTCAGAAATATTTCCGCTACGTGACGCTGTAAACAACTATTTCGATTGTCAAAATGTGACAAATGTGTTTTGTTGTTTCCTTCACGTTTAATATTACATTTCCGTTAATCTTGAATGGAAAAATCAATATGTAATGCTCAATTGCTGTTACTTCCGATATGTTTCAGAGTTTGTGAAAACAGTAATCCAAAATGATGAGATGAGATCCAATAAGGAAACAGTTCCGTAACAATGAAATACGTTATACAATACATCATATATTTTTCATACTAAAAAGCAATTCTACGCTTTTGTGTGCTTTGTCAGATTTCGTCATGTTTTTTTTTCGATGATTTTCTGTATAAGACGTAGTGTTTTGAATACACTCATGCTCATAATTATGGAATACTTAAAAAACATTTTAGAAGTAGCCATTTTTCCGTGAACGGTACGTCTGGGATTAATGTTTGTTCACCCCAGTTGAAACAATTATAATCTAAGTATTTCAGGAATTTTGAGCATTTTGTAGCGTCCGACTCGACACTAGAACCTGTGTTTATAAATGGCTGTGTTGTTGTTGTTGTTGAGTCACGTGGTGGCTACGCGCGTTATTAGACTTGTAACAGACACTATTCTGATGTTAATTTAATAGTAAATGACATTAGATCGAAATTTATCAGTTTACTGTTTTGTTTTTTTAATTACTTTAATTTAATACCTTTTCATAATTTTTTGTGGATTTTGACAAAAAAATTTAATAGATAATTGTTATTGCGCTCAAACGTACTTTAGTTTTTATTTAAGTCATCTCATGAAATCCAAAAATTACTTCACATACTGCGTTTTTGTGAAATAAACACTTGTTTCGAAAATTTTGGACGATATAAGAGAAAGAACTTAAGTATCAACAAAATATTCCATAATTATGAGCAGGAGTGTATATGCATGTGCATTTTCATCTGGCAAGGATGTTTATTCGTGCCAATGTCTGCGATATTATAGGGCTGAAGACTGATCCCTGCATGGGTGGAGGGTGGGGGTTCGGGAGGATCGTAGGACCCCTCCCCCCTGACCCCCCAAAGTCCACATTTTTTTCCAAAGACTTTTCTTTCGAGGACCTCTTCACAATAACATGAAATGCAAAAGCCTCGATCATGAACATTATTTTTAATCACATCTTGCTATTATTTCATTGTGAAAAAGTTCAACAAATTATGATCGCGACCCACCCAGAAATAATCTTGCTGACATTTCATTGTGAAAAAGCTCCAAAAATTATGATCACGATCCACTTCAAAAAAAATCCTGGATACATCCCTGCACTGTATGAAAAAAATGTTACATGATAAATGAGTAAATAAATGACAACGTAAAACAGGACGATAAGGTAATTCAGAAAAAAGGCAAGAAATGCATTTTACGCGAAATAACGACTCGATACTCACCGCAACATGTGCATTTGTTCTCAAACATTTATTATCTGTACCTCTTCATGATAAATTTCACAAAAATGTATATTTATGAACTCATATTGTAATACAGTGTGAAAAATTGACACACACATGGAATTTTAACACGAAATCTTGAACGATAAATTTTAAATACACACGGTTTTCATTAGTCATGAAATGGTTTACATACAGACAGCATCAGCTAAACATGTATTACGTATTGCACAATGATCAACATAATCAAAAACCATCACGGAGTTGCAGGATTCCAAAAGCTGGGGTAGAAGCACCATTTATTTTCCGAAATGAATATTGATTCATATTATGATTTTGGTCCCTATAACAATTTCTTTGCAATCAAATAGCATAGCATTTACATATGCAAATGCATTGCAATTCAAAACAATGTCTAGGATTACGTTTTGCAGTGGATATTACATTCTAGTTGCAATACTTTGTTTTCTTTTCAGTACTATACGTTGTGTTATCAGAATTCAGGGCTGCCACTCAAAATTTTAATTTTCCCCTACGCCGCATGCGTATTTTCACCTACAGCCACCACTTTCCCCCTACGCCTAATAATCCAATTTTCCGTTGCTAACAGTTGCTTTCCCCTACAAAAATCCATTTTCCCCTACAAAGGTATACTTTCCCCTACAAAATAACCTTAGGAAATGCAATAGATTGATCACGATTTCTTCACCGTTGATAAACAAAACGGATGAATATTATGTGAAAATTCTTTGAAATCCTTCTGGATTTTGAGAATATTTCTGAAAATTGTTAAAACCCTCTGCATCCTCTACAAATCGTAAAAACCCTACTTTCTTCCTACGGAAGGTCATTTTCCCCGTAGATATCCCCTACGACATACGGTTGGCTAAAATCCCCTACGATATGGGGATTCCCCTACAAGTGGCAGCCTTGCATCAGATGCTGATCGTAACGTAAAGGCTGCTTTACTACTGATGGGAACTTCTTAAAGCTACAGGTGCGTAAGCGGTGTATAGTGCATTAAAATAGGTATACCGTAACACATTCAATTAGTTCGGACAAAACCGTCATACATTATATTCAAGTTTCATCAGGTAGAGCTGAAATTTATTGTGCTTTGCATATGAAGAAAAAGGGATGTCAGTTTGAATAAACTACCGCTTTAAAACAGCAGGTCTTCTTCTGTATTATTAGAGAGTCTTTGTTGGGGAATAGGCATGTCTGCTTGCATTGTGTTGAACCTTTGAACTGACTGCTTAAAATTACAAGCTAATAATCACTTACTAACTGCGCGAATACCAATTATTGCATGGGCCTTTACATAGACATAAATTGATCGGCATTTATCGTCACTGTTATACCTAGCCCACTTTATACACCCTTCTCTTGGTTTCATTATGTATTCTTTGACGAATATTGACTGACGTTTCTAAGGTGATTCAAATAAATAATAAGACGAAGAACACGAAAAAGAAGAAGAAAAAGAAAAACAACAGAATAAGTGGAGAATGTACATGATGAAAAAATAAGAAAATAAACATGGATAAAATCAGAATCATCACTATAATCATAAGAATAACTAGATTTGTAACACTTGTTATCCTAATGATAATGCAAATGATATTTATAATGAAATGTGAGAAAATATTTTGATAATTTATCATGACCTTGCTTCAGTCATCGACTTTGGCACTCACATTTGTGCTACTGACAGAAGCATTTGTACAATTTCATTTCAGTAGTCATCGAATCGTGTGCAAGAATAAAAAACAACCTGAAAAATCAAAGACAGTGTATTACTGCGCCCCCTCCCCCCTTTAATGACAAAAAGCATAACTGACATTTTTGTTTTGGAGATATTGAGCAAAATTATTTTGTTCAACACGTAAAGACCTATTCAGTTTCACAAGCGGATTATGAAACAAAGGGACACTTCTAATTAATTTTTTTTGTTCTGCATGTTTAACATGATGTACTGAGTCCCCTACACTATACTTGTAGTTTTGAAGAAAAATGTCAGTTATGCCCTTTCGTCAGTTGGGGGGGGGGGGGGGCAGTATAGTGGTGGTGTATGGTCAAAATTAAATTTTTCTTTATTATTTTAGACAGAATTATATGATTTATTAATGTCCTGAAAATTGCAATCTGTAAGACGATTCCAGAGAAAATTCCAAAAAATCATGGTTACCCCAACAGCAACTTGCTCGCTGGTATTTTAAAATTCAAAACATCTCATTTGATATAATTTCGTTAGGTTTGATTTATATAGTATGATTGAACGTACCATACTTTTTGAAAGATTTCTGAAATAAAAAGTCAGATTGAACAAAAGTGCACACTACCTACTACTAATAAACAAAATCCTAATCATTTTTTTGAAATGATCTAATAATTCAACTTATTTAGAAGTTAAGACGCGAAAATAGCTAAGTATATTACCTAAAGTTGAAGAAAATGTATAATGTACGTTTTGTGCAATCATTGTCTGATTACTTTGTTGTCTGAATTCGTTGTTGGAAAAGTTTCGATTAGTATGTATATACAGCAGTGGACGGAAGTAGTTACAACAAATAAGTAGTACACAAATTTGGAAGTAATTCTTACCACGTAGGATTGGTATAAACGATATATAATCATCTGTCTGCTTGACTAAAGCAGATAGACATCTCTCTTATATGCCAACATGAAACAATAACACGAACAAAAAAATATACACTTAACTCCGTCATTTCACATTAATTTCCAAGATTACCACAATTACTCCACTTGTACAAATTAAAAAGCACATGATCTATTTAGAGAATGTGCACCGTTGTCCACAGGTCAAGGTTTTATGCCTGCATTTGTTTATTATGTATTAACGGTTGTATACTTTGTTCGAATTCTCAAGCTTTCACATGCCTAATTACTCGAGAAAAATCGACAAATATACACTCGACCCAATCCAAGATTAAGATGTTAATTTCAGTGGGAAGCTGTCAAGAAGGGGGATATTTGATGGAGTGTTAAGTGGTGTTTTCTGAAGGGGCTTGCTGTTCAACTAAAACAAACTGGACAGGTTGTGTGGTCACTAAAATGACGTGGACATGAATCTGGCTTTAAACTTACATACAGAAAAATTAATCGCCGAGACCATCCGGGGTTTAATTTTAGGGCAATTCCTTTTAGAAAATGCTGATCAACACCATTTACTGCACAGATAATCGAATTAAGAAATAATTGTCCAATCACAGAACGGTGATTTCAATCCCTCCTTATCAATCCCTGATTTTCACTGATTTTATTTCCTCAAAGTTGATGTTTATAAACTTATTTTCTATTTCATTACCTACGTGAAACTTTATAAGTACGCCATCTACGGCTATCGCATGGCATAAATTTTGGTTTCAATACACTCTAAAATCTGAAATCTTAAAGGGACCGAGGTGTGATAACACTTTCTAACTGTTACATACAACCTTTCATTAGGTTAGATCTAACATTTATACTGTAATATTCAGCTAACTGAAAGGTTAAATGCAACATTTAGAAAGTGTTGTCAATCCTCGGCCCTTTTACGTGTTACTTTGGCATTCGATTGTTTAGATTGTAGGGACATGAAATGATATTCTGTCAGCAAGGACGTTGCTCTGTAAGTTGAGACATTATATTCTATGATGCGATCTTAACCACATAACCCCCCCCCCAAAAAAAAAAAAAAAAACATAGTTATGCGAAGCAATTATTTTTTCTGGACCAAATATAACGGTAAAGCAAGAGTAAAGTCATACGACGCACAAGACTGTATTGATTTCGGTAGTGAAAACTTCCACAGTATAGCCATATGTAACCGATATGAGGACTAACTAAACCCATGATACTCGAT
This sequence comes from Eucidaris tribuloides, assembly GCA_001188425.1. Taxonomy (NCBI): domain Eukaryota; kingdom Metazoa; phylum Echinodermata; class Echinoidea; order Cidaroida; family Cidaridae; genus Eucidaris; species Eucidaris tribuloides. Next base: position 31,859 of record JZLH01S0009626.1, read on the forward strand.
AAGTAGACAACACAAATTAGCAAACCAAATTAATAGAATTTTGTTAAGTTGTTAGTCATTCGTTACCATTAACTTAATAGAGCAATAAGGTAATATAATAATTGTGGGATGTATTAGTTGTAACATGCAAAATTTTCTTGGACAAACATCGTATTACTTTGTTGAACTTTAACCGTGGACTAATTAATGTAATTTCTCACGAATTACTCAGTTTTTATCTGCATGGAAGATGAGCAAATGTAATCTAGATGAGTGAAAAGATCATAGGTGGGAGAATCAATATGGTTGGCAGTTTCGTGTGTCAAGAATTAACCAAAATGATCAGAAAGTAAGGTAATGAAGTATTATGTTTCGAGGAAAAGGGGGAATCAGTCGGTAAAGAAGAAGTTTCGTAAACTTTATCATCTGTTTTCTTACATTCCGTTCCCCTTTATTTCCTTTTGCTTGGTGAACAGGGTACATGTGCATAACCATGATGCAGTGTGTTTACTAATTCAGATAACTCCTCATACTTTCGCATTTGCCTGTGGAAGTACTATATTCGCAGATAATACAGGAGGTGAATGTGTATTTGACACACTATACACTGCGTCCGTTACCAAAATTTATTATCATGGGTCAATTTCCATTATTGTCTGAGCTGTACAGCACTATGGACATCCTTTAATTTGTGAGGATTTAACGAAAGTAACGAAACAAGATGAAAACGTTATACATTCACGGTAGAAGCACTCATTTGCAAGACGGGTCAAAACAGCATAAACTTTTCTCAAACTCTACCTGAAGTTAGAATATAGTAAACAATATCATGTGTGAGAAAATCATACCTATCGGCTACTTATGTTTGCAAAAATGGAAATGTAAGGTAAAGTTTCCTCTAAATCACTGGAACTTTAACCATCATTGCACCTTATAGAAATATACGTGGTCTCTGTGGAAATGACATTTATAGAACATTATCTTAAAAGTTGTGATTTTTTTCTTGAAAATGGCACACTTAAGGCAAAAAGCGATGGGGAAGGTGTGTTTCTAGTATAACTTCTCTCTCTTAAAGGTATTGGCTAACATTTACCACAGTTAAAAAAATCTGAGCCGCATGATTCCCAATGCTACCAGTGTCTTTGATGAGGTCTAAAAATGAAGCCCTGAAAAAATTGTATTTCAATTGATTATTTAGTGCTTTAAAAAAGTGAAAATCGTTAGTTGACCAGATTCACTTGCCCATTTCCTCCCATAGACCTACTGTGTGTACACCTAGGTTAATAAAACTCGCCCCGAGTTTTATTGTTTATTCATGTATAACTTGCCATTGGCAGTGTAACTTTCCAAACTTTTGTATTCTAGGGTGTTTATTTGTCCATTTGAACACTACTGTGTAGCTCAGATATCAAAGTTTGACAATTTTTTAATTGAAGCTCCACAATGTTAGCCTATCACTTTAAATTAACATTGGACCCTTTTCTATGCCATTTCATTGTTGTGGGCTCGCAAATCAGGGCTACTACATTTAAAACAGACATGTCAACTGCTTAGTTGCAATAAGAGCTAAATCCACTTTCTACTAAACTGAGTTATCAACATCAGTGCTTCTGCCACCTGCTTATCTTACTTCAGCAAGTTGGATTTAATTTACTCTTCCAACAGGCGCATGTACAAACTCGGGTAAAAGATATGCATTTTCCCCGAAATTACTAAAGTGGATTTAACGCCTTTTGCAATTCAGCTTTTCTTACATAGACTGCACATCATGGCCACGTACGCTTTTTGGATGGATCACTATTAGTCCATAGATTCGACGTCAGAAGAATTCAATCGGCCATTCATCCCTTCCATCGTTCGATAACCAGTTTGACGAGTTACTGGATCTGACACCGGAAGCTGCTCTTGTAATAAAATGCCCTAGAATGGAAATACAAATTGTTGATTACCATACAAGTACCAACTGTTATAGACATAATTTTTCAATGTTCCCAGTTTTAAAAGCTGACCTACATGCTAAGTGTCTCTGATAAGGTCTACAAATAAAACCCTGAAAAGATTTTACTGCAAAAGGATCGTAAAGTGTTCAAATAAGTTAAAATCTAAGAAAACATGTTTTTTTTTTTGCCATGTCCATTCTCAACCCCCATAGACTGCTGTGCTACAATTAAGTGTGCACCTGATCCATACGTCTGATGTGATGTTTACTCATGCATGTATTGCTAGTGGCAGCATAACTATCCAAAGATTTGAATTTTAGGGTGTTAATCCCATTTCACAACTATGTACCTCAGATATCAAAGTTTTACCAGATATATTTTTTAATTGAACCTCCACAATGTTTGTGTTTTAATGTTTCAGATATGTAAATTGTAATAGTAAGATTAGAAATTTCATCTGTACGGATGTGCGTCAACAAAGGACATTAACACTAAAATAAGTCTATGGTGGTAAGGCACTTTTGAAAGGCATACGACAGAATAAATGACGACATCAAATATGAAAGATTTACACTTTTGCAATGTATTGCTGGTAAATTGACAGCATTATGGTTTCAAATTGCACCTCAGATATGGTACCAACACCTTTATGAGTGTGAGTTCATACGTTGGGTTATCTTTGTAGCGCTGCAATGGATATATTTCTCATCCTTTGCAGAAGAAAAGGGTCCCAAACTATATTGTCGCAAATTTGCCCAAAAAAATCGATATAATTTACTTCATGTGAATTGTCAATACGCTTTTCATGGAACTGTGCATTCGGCGGATGCAACATTGGTGATTTCTCGCTGAAAATCAAGGTTGTATAGAAAAAGATTCACGGGAACGATCAGTTCAAAATAAATGTAGCAAATTCGAACTGTTGTCGCAAACTTCCTACTTAGATTTACGAGTCCACAATTATTCATTTTGTTCTCCTGTACTTTGGGTAAAACTATCTTAACAGTTTCGGATATGAAGATCAAAAGAAGAGTATCTGTTTTAAAATATGGTTGATTGCTAAAGTTTTCATGTTGACAAGTTTGCATGATTACAGTAGTATTTTGTTTTTACAATAACATTCATGTCTTAATCCAATTATTGCGTCAAAACTCAACAGATTTTGCCAGCAGTTTTCTTTGGGTAGGCCTATACCCGCTAGTCAGAGGTTTCGTTCTTCATATAAGGATGAAGTCAGAAAATTTGCAGTCATAAACAAGCAAAGGATTCACTGTTCACAATGCAAAATCATATTTTTTTCGCAAGGTTCGGCAGCTTAAAATAAGAAAAGGGATCATCTTGCATAATACAAACTTAGAAGCCTTGTTTATAAGGCTCGCAAGCCATTAACAACTAGAGGTTTCACGTTTCAAAATTCAATATTGGGACCTATTAAATACGGATCGCTTTTCAAAAACATGTAAAGCTTTCACCCTGCATAATGAAAAGTTATGACCCTTTTTCATAGTGTTCGCTGGTTGTAAACAAGTAAATGGCTCACGTTTTATAATGCAAAATCATAACCTCTTTGTAAGATTCTCAAGTCATAAACAAGTGAAGGGTTCACGTTTCAAAATATAAAATTTAGACACATTTCATAAGGTTCGCTAGTAAAAACATGTAAACGTTTCACTGTGCATATAATGCAAAATCATGACGTTGTTTCAAAAGGTTAATTCGGTAAGTTCAGTAACTCTACGTTATGACCTTTTTCATATGGTTCTCTAGTTACAATTAAGTAGAGGACTTTTTCATAAGGTTCGCCAATGAAAAAGAAGTAAAAGGTTCACTATACATAATGCATACTTAGGACCTTTGCCCCATAAATTTTTACCTTCTGGAATAGGGAGAGTTAATAGTATGACTACCGAACCTTATGCATAGTGATCCTTCTGAACTGTGAAAGCTCTGACTTAGCGGGCTTGACCCATTTTCTTAGTATATTTATATAATATTGGATGCACTTAAGTGGTATATCGTAGATATTGCATTCAAAAGCATATATATTGCACGAGTCGAAGACGAGTGTAATATTTATGCTAATGAATGCAATATCTACGATATACCACGAAAGAAATCCAATATTATTATTATTATACATACAAATTTGAGGAAATATGTGCCAGAATAAATTGTTGTTATTACAATTTCATCGATAAATGCAGGTAAAGCTAGCTCTGTACCATTTTAAACTCACGCAATTCATCGCTCTCTTTACGCGAACTTATCGCGCACTTGAACATCGCGCAACAGTAATACGCACCGTTGTTACGCGCTCGCGCTAACGCAGAGTGAGATATTGGCCTCACAGAGTTGAATATTGTAATATTGCACTCATTTTCCCCATTGATACGGATAACTTAAAATACATAGGACAGCTAATATGCTAACAATATTGCATGCCAGCAAGTAAACCTCTGGTAGGATAATTAATACAAGGTTTTATTGTATCGAAAAAGTGGCTTTAATGTGTAATAATAATGAATATTGCTGAAAAGGTTACTTACCTGGTTTTCCTCTTTGGCCGGCGGATCCCTCAGAAAGTAACAGAAAGGTGCGTAGATAAAATCCACTATCGCTACTATACGAACCAACCTACAAAATAGAAAATATTACGAGATAATATTAATGAATGGGAACTATACCACGAAGTGCAGCATAGTCTGTTGAAATGTGTAATAATTATAATAATAATAATAATAATAATAATAATAATAATTTTCACATTATCTTTGTAAATACACATTAAGGAAGTCGTTATTTATCAAGGATAATATTTATGTACATGTATGTATTGTGTGTGTGTGTGTGTGTGTGTGTGTGTGTGTGTGTGTGTGTGTGTGTGTGTGTGTGTGTGTGTGTGTGTGTGTGTGTGTGTGTGTGTGTGTGTGTGTGTGTGTGTGTGTGTGTGTGTGTGTGTGTGTGTGTGTGTGTGTGTGTGTGTGTGTGTGTGTGTGTGTGTGTGTGTGTGTGTGTGTGTGTGTGTGTGTGTTTCAAATTTTAAGAAAGAACATTTGAAAGAGTAGTACTATTATACTGGAAAGTCTACCCTGCATAATAAACAAAGCAAATAAATGGAAGTAGTGGCAGTAGTAGTGATAGAAATAGTAATTAGTTAGTTATAGTAGAAGAAGTAATGGTGGTAGTAATTAAAAATCATGTTGTTTTTCAGATTTTACAGCTTTATGAACTTTATGGCTGCCACAGATTTGCTCATCACAAATACTACAAGATCTCTCTCATTGTCAAGTCACTACTGCGACGGTATATTGATGTTGAATCCCCACCCACCTCTAGTCTCTTCGTAAATTTGCACTTGGCTTTCGACATTGAAATATCATGAATTTGAATATCGGTCAGGACACTTCATACGGCCATATTTTCGGTATTTTACAAATTACAAATGGCAATTGATTCAAATCAATCACAAACATGATGGAATACATTTCTCGACTTGTCGTAACAAAGCTGTCTTTCTAAAGTATACACAAAACTGGAAACAAAATTAACATCTAAAACGTGCTGTACTTACCAAGGAAATCCAATGGCTTCTACAATTGCGCCACTCAGTGATGGACCTATAAAGGATATATAAATACGAGATATGATTAGCTTTTGGACAAATCGTAAAGAACGCAGGTTACAGTTTGCATTTTGTGTGTATAGGTGGGTGTATCTGTGTAGGCACGTTTCCATGTGTTTGTGTTTTTTCGGTTGCTTCATTTTCCTGTGTGTTTTTTTATGAAGGCACTTTTGTCGTTTGGAAAAACTGCAGTTAAACTTTTTATCCTCAATTTGTATCTATTTATTTTTCCGGTATATATAGGTCTAGGATGAATTCGCATAAGTAAAACGATCCGAGAAAATTGCTCATTATCAAAGGCCCTGGTCACACAAGCAGTTGCGACTACCTGCGATCAAATGAATCGTACGACAAGGGCCTCCGTAGCCAGATCGCAAGTAACTCGCACGATTTGTGTAGTATGGTCACACGTGTGCGACCTATTTGCCACTTGTAGGTAATCGCACGAATACCTGCCACTAATCGCACCACTAGTCGTACGTTCACCTGAGACAAGTCGCAGCCAGTCGCGCGATCGCCTGCGGCAAGTGGTGGGCAAGTGTGCGATTAACTACGTCTCAAGGTACACAAACGGGTGATTAGCTGTGACAAGTGGCAGATATTCGTACGATCACTTACGATATATGGTAGTTAATCGTACGATTACTTGTGTCCATCGCACGAACGTCGTGGGTTCACTTGTTTCAAATGAAGTCATGATTGGTATTTCGACCTGTGATATTCACTTGATGTGATTTTGATTTAGATTTTTGATTGAATTTTTTCTGTATTTTTATTCCAATGTAAGAATTACAAACAAAACAACATGACGACAAAACAAAACATAGCATTACGTACAATATTACACTAACGGTAATATCATTCTTAATTTTACAACAATATGATAAACAATTATGCAATAACAAATTTAATACAAATAATATGTAGTTTATAAGATAAACGGAAAGTAGAACGACAAATCATATAACAAAGCGTCACTACGGCAGAGGCCCCATATTTACAGGGGGAGGAAACTTAATGTTCATTACCCTACAAAAACAACAAAGTGATAAAGAATACATATACACATTCACAAAGAAAATCAAAATGAATATTGTGTGCATGGGTGTTTGTCTGAAGATTTGTGGGGGTATGCATGTTTGTAGATTTATCACTAATTGGTATTTGTTTACTGTTGTCTGAGGTACTTTTTAATATTAAACTTGCATTATTGTATGTATGCATGACTGTGGTAATAAATTACGTATCGATATTTGCTTCATGCGGCTGCCGAAACTCAGGTTTTGCAATATTGCCCTTGAAAAGACTTGAAATGAGTTCGTGTAATAAATAACAAAATATAACAATAAAGCTTGTTAAATTAGACGAAGAATAGAGTACGAAATACATACGAGGAATGGAGAGTGATCATCCCCTGAAAATTTGAACTTCGTTTAGGCCTTTAAATCAATTAGGCTTATATCTAACTATCAAATGTTTTGTAACAGACTCGTTGAATGAGTAAAGAGAGAAACATTGTTTCAAGTATACTGCGGTAAGGAGTTCCAGATATCTGGTCCCTGATGCCAAATAGGTTTTTGAGCTAAGATTATTCTACAGTTTTCTAAATGATAATCTTAAGAGTGGCGGTTCGGATATGAATGTATAGTTGCATTAAAAATAAACCCGTTTTTAGTATTAATGGGAGATTGAAAGTGTATCTATATATGAATATGCCTGTTTGCAAGGTGTGTGTATCTTTTATTTTCAGAGTATTTAAATGATGGAGTAGAGATTCAGTGTGAGATAAATAATGAGAATGAGTGGAATTGCGAATCGCACGTTCGGGAGCGGTAGTAAGGAAATTATGTTTGTGGTGCCATACTATACTACAACACAAAATGCAGCAGGAACAGCATTAAATGCTATAAAACATGTATTCATCACACTCCAGGTATTCGCAAGTCATGTATCGTACGATGAGCTGCCATTCGACGCACGTTTTCCAGCGATCACTTTGCCACTGCTCGTATCTATGCAAATTCCCTCCTGGAGTGGCGATTAGTGGTACGATTATCGTACGATGATTGCACGATGCACGCACGATCACTGGCGATGGCTTGCCACCTCTTTGCGACCACTTTTATTACAGCCAGGTTTTTGAACCGGTTTGAAAACCTATTTTCGATCGCACGTTCACCTGCGTTCGCAAGTTGTCACCATGGTTGTCGTACGATAACTCGCACGTTCTACCTGCGAATACTCGCGATTACCTGCGATAACTCGTCCTAACTCGATCGCAGGTAGTCGTAACTGCTAGTGTGACCAGGGCCTAAGAGAACTTGAAAATATGCAAGTTTATATAACAAATCATTGGAAAAATGTTATGGTGTTGCCTCTTTCAAAGTTTGCCGTGTGGGTAATATTTTCTGTATTAACTGGATCCAGATTATTGTTGTGGAAAATGTTCCTTATAAAACAAGATCAAATGCCTTTTTCCCCATCTATATCTAATGCAGGTAGCACCACCATCGACATTCCTCCACCATATCCAAGTTGGAAAAAAAAAGTCTGGTAAGAGAGTTCATATCTAACACAGATTTATTTGACATCATAGCCTTGCATAAATGCATGGAGTCTAAGCGGAAATATTTTCTTGATTACATTGATCAGATAAGATAAGGAATAATATTAATGCGCATATCATTAATGCGATATAGACGGAAACATCAGAAGATTGCTTGACAAACGAAGCTGTTTTCTTTGCATTATTTCTTATTCATCGTCTCACGCCAAAGAGGGCGCTATTCCCAATCATGCCTCGACCGTGCACTGTCTCTTCCGATCCGAAGTTGAGATTTATAACCGTGTTTTCTTCTGGGTCGTTTTTTTTTTTTTTTTTTACCTCGGTTGAAACATTTAGTATAAATTTCATTCTAATTTAAGCGCTTGAAACTACACAAACGTAATAACGATAATAATTCTAACGAAAACAAGGTGGTATGGGAAGAGTTTTCATACAATTTTCTTGGAGAAAAGTCTTACCTACTGCAAATCCCACGCAGAAGGCAACATCTGCGATAGCATAAACGCTGCCATAGACGGACACGTGTCTAATATCCACTAGGTGACCCATTATGGGCATCATAGATGCATCCACCATGCCTGAAATACACATGTATTGATAAAGGAGAATGAGAATAAGAATATTATTAATGTAGTAAATGAATGATAGACGTGTCTAAAAAAAACACCGACAACGACTCAGTGATTTTCATTATGTGTTGCATTGAGAATGTTTGAGCCCCAAATGGCAAAACAATGTTATATCATGAACTTACATAGCAAACAACAAAGTGCGTAATTATGCCTATGGTCAACCAATATCAAAACAGATCACTGTATTGAAATTAAAATATTCAGGCTACTCATTAGGGTCTATTTGGGAACTATGCTAGTTTGGCCCCACCCCACTCTCAAAAAAGAAAGTGTACTAACCCTCATCATTCAAACTAAGCTCTTACACAGGCGGGAAAGAGGGGAGAAAGGGAATGATTCCTCGAAAATATGAAGTACAAACATGAAAGGTAACCAAAAGTGTTCTTACCGACACCAACTCCAACAAGAAAATTTGGAGGAATTAAATGAGGAACTTCTTGTGCCAGTGGTATCTGCAACAAAACGGGATATCAAAAGCATTGGTAATAGTTATTTTCATAACTATTTAAATATTTTTCTGTAACTTCATTCACGAATGAGAAGCGATATACTCCGGTATACATTTGCTTAAATGTTTTGGCATTAGTTACACTAATTACGATGAAAACGAGTAATAAATTCGCTTAAATGTATTTTCAGAAGTACAGTCAACTAATATGTGCAAGAGGGCTATTATAACAATATTCTTTTCAAGTCCAAATGGCTTAAAGACTGTTTTTATCTACATTATTATTGCACAGAATCATAAAACATAAGCATGCAACCCTCAGTAAGTATCACTTATGAATTGTAATGTCGCAAACCAAATGATTTGTAATGAATCATTAATATATATGGTTCACAATAACTTTTATAAACTACATAAATGTAAATATCCACTACTGATAATTACAACAAAATATATTTCCTAATAAGAGATATGAAGAAATAAATGCAATTTAAACATATCATCTGATCATAGTGATATAAGTAACCGTTTACGACACTACCGTACGTAAAACTTGTAACAAAGTTTACCTAGGATGTTAATATAAACTATATTTTTAGAGAAATCTTACCAAAATCATAGCAACACCACCAACGAGCATTCCAATGAGGGAACACATCCATCTGTCAGGAGAAAATAGAGTGGATTCACCAATAAATGCTTGCATAGAATTTCCTTTAAACTTCTGAAAGTTTCAATGATTTTACCTTTAGTAATACAGTTGACAGAAACTCCAAATAAAGCCATGATAAACTACCATTTTTTTTTGGCATTTTCGTCATAGCATTGTGTGGAGCTGATTACAGACATGTGAGTTGAAGTACTATAATCACCAAGTCAAAATGTGTAAGGCTTTCTGTCTTGTAATTTACGCATTTACGATCCCCCAAAACACACAAAATGACCACTGCTAACATTGAAATAAAATTGTTTCCATTTCATGTATATTCCATTTACTACGTTACTTTCAATGCCGACACGTTATACGTAGAACAAATGTTAATCAAAATAATTATCAATATTATAGTTATCAGTCAATAATTAAGAATTCACTTCTGTCGAGTGTCAACTGATAATTTTGAACTATAATGCAATGGAAGGTGACAGCTACTGAGTTCAAGTTTGTCGCAACAAGTAACGTGTTAGAATTTAAAATTTAATGAGAGTTTTAATTTTGAAACAAAACAATAATCTCGCTTGCGTCGTTAAAAGGCAGATTCAGTGAAAATGCTTATGTTGGTGAATACATTAAATCGATGAACAAGGTCCTTTGCGTTCATTTCACCATTGTTCGAAGACCAAAACTTATTTTAGTCTTTGACAAACGTACAAATAAAAAATGTAAACACGTTACAAGATAGATGTACCATTAATCATTTCGGTACCACAATCAAGATATCGCTTTACCAGTCTGTCAAATTCTGTGACAACGGTATTACATGGGTTAAAGCTTACCTTCCTATTCTATGTCCTAATGGACCGAAGATGTTCGTGCTAATGAGATACGATGCACTCGTAGGTAAAAATATAGCACCTGAAAGGGTAGAGTAGAAATATATTTACTAGGATCCGTTTGATAATGTTCCCCATGTGTTTTAAAGAACCAGAAAACTAAGAGATATTTAAATATCAACATTTTGACTAGCATTCACGTTAATTTACGATATCGTTATCCCAATGAATCCCAGTTTTGTTTGGCGGAATACGTACATTCACCTTTTACATATGCCACTTTCGTTCCAGTATTTGAATACAATATCATGACACCATGAAACCTGTACCTACAACAGACAAACATAACTTAGAATCCGTTGTGTGCCTATACAAAGGCCGTTAACCAGGCTCGGTTCTAGAGCGCAAATTTTAGGGGGGCTACAGGGGGCTTGACGGAAACATGCGAGGGAGTGAAGCGACCCCCTCCCACGGCAGGAACTTTTCGAAAATACGCATAGAAAAGACATGATTTCTGGGTATGGTAAATGAATATTTTATAAAGAGTATTAGGGTTATTTTCAAAAAGATTACAGGAATTATGTTATAACTGTAATTGGGTAATCATACTTGCGATGGAGAGAAACCTCCGAACGGGGTAGGGAGTGGGAGGGGGGAAACCTCCTCCCAGGGTAGGAACTTTTTGAAAATACGCATAGAAAAGATGTTTTTTCTAGGCATGGTAAATACATATTTTTGGCAATGGTATGTTTTATCAAGATAAAGAATTAGGAAGTCATACTTGTGAGGGAGGAACTTTTTAAAAAAATCCGCATAGAATGGAATGTGATTCTAGGCGTGGTAATACACGTATTTCCAGTGGAGTAGACAGGTCGTCGCACCTGGGGGATGACGTGTTTTCTAGGCATTGTAAATGGGTATTTTAAATGGATATTTTATGAAGATTCAGGATTTCAAAAAGATGTTCAGGAAGTATGTGAAATTGTTATTTATACTTGCGTGGCAGCGGGACGGGTGTGGGATGGGGACCCCATGCCAAGAAATGTTTGAAATACACGTAGCAAGGCATTGTTTCTAAGCACGGTAAATACATATTTGAAAGGTATATATATTTATGGAAATTATTATAGGAAATGTTCTCAGGATTTGAAGAAGATGTACAGTAAGTAAGCCTATGTAAACAAAATGTAAATGGGAAGTCGAGGGAGCGAAGCGACCGAGTAGAGGTAGGAGCTTTTTGAAAATATGTATTAAAAAGACGTGTTTCTGGGCATGGTAAATACATATTTAAACATTCTTATAATTTCTTTTTATCAAAATTTAATCTTTGCTAGATCGCTTCAGCTTCATTGTAAAATATTTTTTGTCCGATTTTTTTTTTTTTTTTTTAGGGGGGGGGGCTTGTAGCATTTTTTTTTTGGGGGGGGGCTGAAGCCCCCAAAGCCCCCTCCCCCCGTAGAACCGCGCCTGCCGTTAACAATATGTCGTGTGCCTATGCAAAGGCCGTTAACAGTATGTCGTGTGCCTATGCAAAGGCCATTAACTGTATTCATTATGTATGATATTAGCGGCCTTTGTGTAGACACACGACATACAGTTAACGGCCTTTGCATGGGCACACGACGAATCGTTCTATTTCAACGCAAAACTCGTTATCGTAATCATTTATTTCTATACTCTAATGATTATAATAACAAAAAAGACAAACGAGTTCTGAATAGATCAACAACTTCGGTGCGTAAAAATATAGAAGATGTTCGATCCATAGACGAACTGTGACGTCAAGTGACTTTAGTTTGCAATTAACAAATATAACATTAGTCTTTTGAATTCCTTTATAATAGTGGTATATAAAATTGAATGTAAATTGACTTGAAAAAGTCTTGGCATTTTATATTACTTTAAAATAATCAATTGTTTTTTCTATGTCGATGAAAAAGGTGATCATCTCGTCGAACCTATAATCCTCTTCCGAAATCAACATCATCATTACTTAAACAAAACAAATACAAAATACCTCATGACAAACAACAATATGAAACAAAATTACGTCTTTTACCATGATGACCAATCTAATATTAGGGCACAAAAGTGTCGCAAAGGTTTACTTTGGATATTGTACTCATTTTATAGAATGATGTGCATTTACATTAATTCGGACTATTTTGCACCATTCAATAGGTGGCGCAATTTTATTCACGGCAGCGACTTTAGCTTTAACGTTTCGATTCACCTATACTTATTTTGTCACAGTAAGGGCGATTCACTTGGTTTCATCTTCTGAATGTCCGTTTTTTGTTGGAAATCAATAAGTTAAAAGTGAACAATAATAATAACTGGATGTTTTAAAATACTTACCGAGTTGCCACTTTTGGGCTTGCATTTTATCTAGCATAAAGAGCGGCAAAGAGGGTTCCAAAAGCGCTATTCCCATGTTGCCAAACGTGATAGCACCTGTAATATAATGACATATATTTGACAGTTAATAAATTTATAAGCAAAAAAGTAAATCCAACGTTCCACACCTTGCTTTTATTTCATATGTACATATTAATTTTCTCGATTTGACATAGTTTTTACTCATATCGAAAATTACACAAGGACATTGCTCAATGCTTCTAACTCAAGATACTCTCCACATTCTCCTTACAAAATGAAATTTACTCCTGTCATTGAATATAACTAGTGGATAATTGATTATGATCAGGTCAACACAATTAGGCCTACTCATTATGTTGCAGGCATGGCGTTTGAGAAGGCTGATAATTTTATAGTAAAGATACTGAGATCAAAATTGATTTAGTATTGAAAAAATGTTGTACAAAATACCTTGCTTTTCGAGAACTTGCTCGAGTAATCATAATCATTATAATTATAATTCAATAAATTGAAGTATCATTCATGTCTTAACCACTGTAAAATGCTAAAAGCACAAATGTATTTCACTTACCTGCAGCAATCAAGACATAGGGATCCCTTAGAAGTTTTAGAAGTGGCGTTCCTTCCATGTTATCTGCGCTTTTCCATTCAGGGTTCAGCACTAATAGCTGAAGTACTGTTTCAACACAAAATACACATTAAAATGTTTAGAGTGCATTTTGTTCCATGAAATAGTTAGTGGAGTACATAATAGTGTGCAATGTTGTTTGTGTGTGGAAGTGTGGGTGTGTGTGCGCTTATCTTCAAAATACATTATAATCACCACGTTTCTTACTGAAACTAGACGATTACAACACAAAAATATATTACAACCTATCTAAATAGAGCTAATTTCAGGGTGCTAAAACTATATAAACACAAGTAGGTTTTCAAATACAAAAGATATATAATTTAGTGTTGTTGCTTTCTACTGAGTCGTTATTCAGTCTGTTTGGTATATACTTGGTATTGCTGGATAAGATTCTTCTTTGGATATTGTAATTCGTTTGTATAACTTTGGTGACCCTTTTTTATAGGTCTCCTACTTTCTGGGATTCACCGTGCAATTCTTAAAGTACCAATCTGTTTATTTTATGTGTACATATTGCTTGTAGTGTATGTTTTGTTACAATCGTATGTCTTTTTAAGATTACTAAATAAAGATTGAACTTGAAGTTTTTGGTGCGTTTTCATACCTAACCAGGAACTTTTGTTTTTCATTAAATGCTGTCAGCGTAAAGCCAGCTTTTTGCGTTGGGGGCAAGGCACCGAAAAATACGACAAACTCCCGACGTACGACATATCACTGTTGTGTAATGATATAACAGATTAAATGCATTTACGATTAATAGTGAATAATTAGTACATCAAGGGGCGATCTAGCTTTTTGGTAAACGTTTTTTTGTACGATATGGTGATGGGAGAAAATTAAAAATGCATGTTTGCGCGCGAAAGCGCGCCAAACTTATTGTGTATGTTTTGCGGTGCAAAGCCAGCTGAAAATTTAAAAATGTCGATGTTTAACAGACGAAGAGCGCCCGAAATTTAAAACTGTATATGTTGTGGCGAAAGCGCGCCAAAATTTGAGAATTGTGTATGAAAATTTGTTTGCTACTAGTTTTTAAACAAATTTGGTAATACGTTTTGTTTTCCCTGACATCTATTAAACAACAAATTCTTCGAGCTTGGCAAGCGCCAAGGGGGGGGGGTTAACCCCCTACCCCACCTTGTTGATCCGTACTGATACAACTATAAGAAGTAATCCAGGAAACACGAACGTCCAGAAAAACGTTTTCTCTGCGATTCTAGAAAGTCCGATGACGTTTTTCGTCGAAGGAAACTTTTCAAACTTTTTAAAAACGTTTCCTTGGACGAATATGCTTCTTCTACTATATAATGGTAATGTATGCGCGAGTGAGCGAAGCGAACGAGCGTTTCCGAACTTAGATTTTCAAAGTCAAAGAAAGTTGAAGTTATATTTCTACAAATCGTAACAAAGCCTTCTGATGTTCTGATATTATTCTATCAGCACTCAGCAGTACTGTAATATAATAGGAACACACAAGTATAATCATGCAACAAATTTTGTTATTCAACATTGCTAGGGGTAGAAGATTTTTCGAAGTCTATGAGAATAGGAACGTGTGGGCAAATTAAAGGCAATTTGTGGCTTCTGATTTGGCTGGTTCACGAGGAACGGGCCGAAGGGCAAAATATTTCCATCCACTTCACATGGTGAAGCTAGTGTGCCCCGGTATCAAATAGCGTTCTATTCTTTTTTTCCCAAGATTTTTTCCTAAATGTACATGTTGCTGAAATGTTGAATCTTTCAACAGTTTAATGTTGTAGGCTTGTAAACATTTTGTCGGTACAACATGATGTTCGGGTCGGTTGATTTGGAACGTTGTCTGTGTAGTACACTTGATTCAGTTGACTGTACTATACCGCTAATGTTCCAAATGTCATCAATCATAGTATTCATGACAAGGCGGTTTGCCTGGTTACCGAAAAACACCTGACATGAAGAAAATCACTTATGTGAGCGAGCGGAGCGAGCGAGCTTGAAAAAAAAATGATTTTTACATTTGAAAAATGTAATTTCTTTCAATATTTTTGTCGGTTTATAAGACATTTCGTCGGTATAAAATTATTTTTTGTCGGTCCGCATGTACCGACGGAGTCCTTCGTGTACCGACAAAATTCCGAAAAAGCATTATTGGGGGGCAACTGCCCCCCCTGCCCCCCCCTTTGGCTACGCTAGTGTTCAAATGTCATTAACCTGGGATGTTAAAAAACAATACGATTGTACATATAAGATGATGATAATTCAATAGGCCTGAGAAATAACTTACAGCCATCGAAGAGGGCCAAAATGGCGAGAACAAGGAAGGGTGACGTCTTTCCCACAAACTCGTACATAACTCCTCCAAAAGGTGGACCAACTGCCAAGAGTGATTCAAAATAGTGAGAAATTATACTTTCATACAATTTGTAATATCATAGAATAAAACTCAAGTTGTATTTTCAACCGTGCTATTTCTACAGGTATTTTGTTTACTAGTGATTCCATCAGACATCATAATTAGGTGTATGATAATCATTTTAGTCCAAAAAAAAATAATTTCAATATTTAACTGAACAGCACAACAGTAATTTTCGAGCATAACTCAATAAAACATTATATATGCAAGTTATTTTCGTAAGTTTATTAAGACATTTTATAATGAATGAAAATAAATTCGACTTGAATCAAAGGTTCTGTATAAAATTGTTGGATCTTAAATACAAAAGTGTCATATCCTAAACTAAAATGGTAGCATAGAAGGGTATATGCCTTAAAAAATGGCCAGCCAATACCAAACAATTGGGAAGAAAAATGAAGATCTCTATAATTGTGTAGTTACTGAACTCTTATCAGAATGATACTTTCACACATGTTCATGTACACATCTAAAGCTGCATTTTACATTCAAGGCACATTTTCTTTTACACTTTTTGCACCATCAAACATTCATCACCAACACCTGACTGGTTAGAAGATACGGTTATACATATAGCAATGGTTTGATTACTTCGGTTCAACAGGTCATGTATTGGTTAATGAGGTCGGCTCAACTTTATGATAAAATATTTATAAGAGGTTTTTTTTTTCAATTTACTTAACACTCCGAGTGCTAGACCAGCAAGTGCAAACCCCATAGCAGCACCCCTCTCCGCATCGCCTGGAAATCGCTTGGCCAACATACCCATACCTGAAAGCAAAAAAAATAAGAAATAAATAAAAAAAATAACAATAAAGAGCGTTACATGAGATATAAACACTAATCGTTGGTTCATGACATCCTATGACATTGTTAATGTTCTACTAAATAAAATCAAACTGTGATGTCTGAGCTATATCACAGTGCTTGAATTACCAATAAAGACCTTAGCATTTAAAGCTTTAGAAAGTTGTTACGCTGCCACTACTAATATACAAACATAATTACCGCACATGAATAAAGCAACCTGTAGAATATTTATTGCAACGCAGTAGACATTGTGGGGGGAGGGGGTGGTAAAACCGTCGCTCTTAGATATCCACCGTTTCAACTATTTAATGATCGTTTTGAAGTTCAATGCTTTTCAGACTTCCATTATTATAACTTTTCAGAGACACCACTAGCATGAGGAAATATGTAGATCATTTTTTAAAGTAGAAACATTGTTAAACGATACCTTTAAATTCTCGATTGACGTCATTAACAAATGGCGACTGTCATTCAACCTCGACTTTACTATTAATCAAGTGACTTCTTAGTGTTGTTTTCTTGATAATGCTGTTTACTTTATGAGCAATGGATTTTAAACATATTTATGTGTGTTTGTAATTTATTATTGAAACATTTTGTATACAATTTGTATGCTGAATGAGTAGTAAAGCAGTGTAAAATTAGTAAAAGTGATGGTATTAATTGTAGAAGTAGTAGTAGTAGTAAAAGTAGTAGTAGTAGTAGTAGTAGTAGTAGTAGTAGTAGTAATCATATTTGTTACTGTTGCAATTGTTGTTATTGTTGTTGTCCCTATTGTCGTTGTCCCTATTATTGTTGTTGTTGCTGTTGTTGTTGTTGTAGTTGTAGATGGTAGAAATAGTCGTGGACAGCATTATGCACGACTTCTAGAAGGAACAAATATTTACTCATTTTGCACACAAACAGTATCATGCTGCCATCATGGTCATTGCCATAGACTCACCAGCGACAGACGAACATGAAGATCCGATGCCTTGAATCATCCGGGCTACCAGAAGCACGGCAAAACTCTCGCCAAAGGCAAACACTGTAGGCAGCACGTGATAGCAAAGCAAAGGTAATAATACAATATTACGAGCTTTATTCCAAAAGGCACTAAATTCACTTTCCATTAAAATGAGTTATGAATATCAGTGCATTTACTAACTACTTCATATGTCTAGTTACAGAATCAAATTGGAGCTAAATAGCACAGGCAAAGTAGGCTACAACGTATCGTGTACAAAATTAGATTCTTCTCCAAAATCATCAAAGTGGATTTAGCGCCTTTAGGAAGAAAGCTCTTCCACATAAATACTTTCTCTATACCTTATCCACTTTGGGGAAGGGTTTTTATATCCCATGCCCAGAAACTCGAGAGTATGAAAAGATGAATAACATACAAAGTGAAACAAATCAAATTTGGATCTTGCAGCTATTTACATTAAATAGAAAAATGTGTTATTTGTTTTCATCAATAATTAATCTTATTAAAGATACTAAACGAATTGATGAGAAGTTTATAGTATTGTATTAATATTATGACATTAATATTCATATTTGCACTATTTTTTCATTAGCTCAGTACTGTTTGGAAATGAATTACTTCTTTTACACAATTTATACTACTTTCAAATGTATTACTTAATGACTTAGCGGGTTAATTTGACTACAAAGTCGTAACTATTATTAACGGAGAATATGATAAATGTCCACAATAAGTAAACCAGCTCGCAGCACACTGGTTAATCAGTAAATTAAACGAGATTTAAATGAAATTTAAGATTGAAGTTTAATTATGATTCTACGAAGTATAGGCCTATGAGGAATCAGGTCCCTCCCTTCTGTTGGGTGTCTGTCTTTTACGGGAGTCTCATTTTTTACCCCTCCCTGAATTGCACTTTCGTTTGCTCAAGTTGGGTGAGCCCTGAATGGCTTTAAACTCTGGTTACTCCTTTGTCACATGCCGGGTTTTATACCTTCAACGAGGCATCCTCATTTGCATATCAAAGAACCTATTT
>JZLH01S0009626.1:50795-62452 GCA_001188425.1 Eucidaris tribuloides
TGCCAGCGCCGAAATGGCTGGGCTGTCAGTAGAGCATGGCTGGGTCGTGATGCTCTCCGCCCGGGCACCTGACGGTGCATTCGGGGGTAGCTGTGAGTCCTCCCGGGCACCATCGACCGGTGCATTCGGGGGCAGCTTAGAGACGGTACACGGAGCTGTCGAGGCCTTCTTCATCTTCGGGGGAGCAGCGCCTGCAGAACCTGCTGCCTTCCTCTTAGCCGGCTGTTTGGCCTGGGTCGATGAGTCCCCGGGTGTTAGGTCTACTCGCAGCAAGGCCTCCAGCTCCTTTTCTAAATCCGACATAGTTCCGTTCGGCACACAGCTGTACACTGGTTACTCCTTTGTCACACGCCGGGTCTTATACCTTCAACGAGGCATCCTCATTTGCATATCAAAGAACCTTTTTGTTCTTCAAATATGTGGTTCCAATCGGTCCGCACAGGTGTGCGTCCATACCTGATTCCGATTCATTAGGCTGAATACGGAGTAGAACCACAATTCAGTTGTCTTAACCCGTTCAGTAATCCACATTTTGATACTAAAATTAGATCATAGTGTATACAATATTTCGGCACTTGTACTCCACGTGTTTAAGTTTTGCTCTGTACCGTAAGCACCGATTTCTATGCGCGTGCATTCTGGTTAAATACGCGTACATTATTGCTTAACTATCAAACTTCGGAATCAATATTGATCAATACACTGGGTGTCAAGACCTATGCAGACAAATTATCGATAGTGCAATCGATCGACTGATAGAATTGGTTGATTGACTAGTCTACTTTAAGTCGTTTTTGTTTTACTTACTGTCTGAAATTTACATTCAAACCCCAATAAACAAAACTCAGAGTGATCACAAGTGCTAATACTTTGCAGAGGGCATGCCACAAATATATTCTACTGTATAGCAAACAAATTATCCAGTGTATTGGTACATTTTAAGGAACTGCTTTTCCCATCACTGGTGTATCTTTGCTCTTTTCATTTTTGTCTTATTATTTGATATCATTTCTTTTCCCATGTGTATTTACTATTTTACTCTAAAAGAGCAGGTATTTATTTTTGATTTGTTTGTTTTTATTTCGTTTAGTTTTTTTTTATTTTTTGCTTTTGCTAGATTTTGCATCATTTCACTTTATAAAAATCCTCCCTGTAAAAAATCAATTAATAATTTGGTACTAGTAATTTAATTTGTAATGTGCATGAATCCATCTGGTTAATTTGGGGTATATTGCTGAGTAGAAGGAAAGCACATGTATTGTCTCACCAAAGTCGATGAGCCACCTAGACGTTAATGCTTGTGCAATAAACAATATGTAGATAGTATAACAATTGGTAAACAACCAATTAGTTATGAGTTGTAACGAGTTGAAATTTCAAAGCTCAGTGACATGATTGGGAGAAATAAAAAAATGCCTTTTGAACCAAACTGGTTGAAAGGTAAACCAAATGTACCTCAACTGGAGTGGATCTTCTGGCTGGAAGGATTTGTCTTAAGTTTGTTTACTTAAGGAGAATCAAGCATGAACAGGCCAGCAGTTTAATTTTATCGGGGCACGATAGATTTAATCCCCATAGAAGGCTACACTACAAATTTGCCTGTTACAAGGCATACTTATGGACATTATTTTAAAATGAATCAACTTTTGACTACAAAATTTTCACAGTAGAATCCCTGCATAGTTTACTTGATTCTAGAATAGTTTTTACCCCAAGGTGAGGACTACCCCCAATCATGTCATTTACCTTTAATGCTTTTAATACTTTGTAGACTTTTTACTGGTTTTAACCCATTGAAGCCTGAGATATTCAGGACTATTCTACAGAAGGTTAAGTGATGAATATAGGGCACATAGAAAAAAAAACCCTCATGTATTTTCAGGAGATTATATGTCCTGTTATCATTCTTCAGTGTTGTAGTCGAGTCCACAGGTTCCAGGGCTGAGGCAGCCCAAAAGACAACCCCTCTGTAGTGTTTGTACAGGTGACTCGGACCGAGGCCGATCCCCAGGCCGCCATAAATTGGCCTTGAGGCCGGCCTTGACTACAGCAATGTCATTCATACAATACACATTAGCTTATACATGTACTACTGTAGTTGAGATCATTTGACACCATGTGATATAACTGAGCAGTTCAAGCCTTAGAAGCACTAAAAAGTAAGAAGCTAATTAGATGAGTAGGCAAGGAATATAATTCCCTGCCGGACTAAATTCGCGAAGGGACAATGAAACAGGCTTCTTATGTGTGCGTGTGTGTCTATTTGTGTGTGTGTGTTAAAAATCACAACAAAAAAAGCTACTTCTCCTTTATATCTTTGCAGATTTTGATTCTGTCTGTTTTATCTGATAGGGCTTAGTGTGGGCTTCCAAACACCTACAGAGAATTTTGAAATTCAGTATTCATGCTAATTTATGCAAATTTATTCAAAAGCACAAAAAAATGCGTACTCCTATACTAAGTCCTTGGTGGAGTTGATTTTGTTTATTTTATCTGATAGAGCTTGGGGTGTGGGCTTTCAAACTTCTTGTCACAGAATGTGGAAATTTATCAATTCTAATTTATACAATTGTTTTTTCAAATTAATGAAAAATAACAACAACAACAAAAACATGTCTACTGAACCACTATTTCTTTGCTGATTTTAAATCTGTTTATCTGATAGATCTTGATGTGGGCTTCTAAACTCCTACACAGAATTTTGAAATTTATTCTAAGATGCAAATTTCTGCAAATATGTTCAAAATCATAAAAAATTGCCACTTTTCCTTTATTTCTGGCAGACGTTGATTTCATTGTTTTATTTTATAGGGCTTATTATTGTGGGCTTTCAAACTGCTAGTCACAGAATGTGACACAGAATTGGAAAATTCAGTAATTATGCTGATTTATGTATTTTTATTCAATATAAATAAAAAAAGACAAAATAATGCTACTTCTCTCTCCTTTATTTTTTGATGGATTTTGATTCGTTTCAAATTATACACAGAATTTTGAAATTGATTTATTATGGTTAAATGTATGCATATTAATTCAAAATTGATAGATGACAAAAAAATTCTACTTCTCCTTTATTTCTATATTGCATTATTTAAAATTGGAAACTTTCTTTAAACTTAACAGAAACTTTGTGTTTTAAAGAAAAGAGCCATTCCAGAGACATAAATTTGTGGCCGGGACGTATATATTACAGTGTAGGTATTATGTAATACACTGATCATTTCACTTATTTTGGAATTACAAACTTGCTGTAATGTGAAATATGCATCATGTTTTGGTGACCAAGGTAACTACTGCAATTCATATAAATTTAATTTGTGATAATAAGCCAGTATAAAAGAGGGGGTTTGGTACCTTGGCAGTACATTGTTGATATACAACTGCAATGTTTGTCGTCTAGTTATGTGAAATAATCCCAATTTTTCAGTGAAGTAAGTAAGTGTAACTGGACACACACACACACAAAAGTTGTCCTGTATTCGTAATCAAAATCTGCACTCGAGTGATCCCGTTCTTTCATTTGTCTGTGGGACATGTGCATTTACATGTATCTCCAGATGTTCAGTCACACGTAGAGTCTGGCAAAACTTGTGATATCGGTGGTGAAGAGTTATATTTGGATATGGAACCAGGCAAAATTGCTACAACTTGTGATATCGGTGGTGAAGAGTTGTATTTGGATATGGAACAAGGTGAGTTATGTCGCTTTGTTCACTGTACACAACTGTACATGTGTACATTACCATTTCCCACTGAACATTTTGGCTAAATTTGAGTTTCTATGATTTGCTCGTTACTGGTTTCGTTACAAGATATTGGTCATTCTTGTAACCAGTTGTAACTACAAGTTTTCTTTTTGTTTGTTTTCTTTGTTGGCATGCATCATACACGAGACAATTTTTCCATTAACTACATGTAATTAACCACACTTCATGCAATTCATGATATTCACCAATGTAGTCAAAATTTGAGATAACACAAGAAGAAAAAGGATCAAAATGGGATATACATTGTTTGCTAATTCTATGAAATGTCTGGCATTTGGATTGATTGTAAAGGGGTAGCTCATGTACATAGACGGCAAGGGGGTATATACCCCCCTTGATTTTCAAAGTGTACTAGTTTTTTCCTATTTGTTAAGCACTTTTTGTTGAGCCCATCGAGGTAGAGGGAGACCAAGGGATTGGTGTCTGTCTGTCCGTCCGTCCGTCCGTCGTCTGTTCAGCCATCCGTCATCCGTCAGTGATGCTTACAAAAACTTGAATAACTCTGTGCCAAATACTCCAATTTAAATCAAACTTGGGTGGAAGATTGATCATTCAGACCTGGGATTCAGACTTTCAAATTTAGAAGTACATGTATGTGACGATGACCACAAGGTCATAGGTTACCATTGCTGGACCAGAAGAGGTCAACGTCTCAACGACCTTTTTCAGCCCAATGTTAAGTTTTTTTTAGCAGGTTTCGATTGTAGCCCATAACTTTGTACCCAATTGAGACCAAACTTGGGTGGTAGATGTTTCATAGGAAGCTAAAGGTCACCAAAAGGTCAAAGGTCACTGACAGGGGTCAACAACCTCTTAGAGCCCAATGTTAAGTTTTTTGAACTGGTTTCAATTATGGTGCATAACTTTGCCCCTATTTGCCCAGTTATGACCAAACTTGGGTGATAGATGTCTCATAGGGAGCTGAAGGTTACCAAAAGGTGAAAGGTCACTGGCAGGGTCAACGACCTTTTAGAGCCCAATGTTAATTTTTTTGGCAAGTTTCTATTATGGCGTATAACTTTGCCCCCATTTACCCAATTGTGACCAAACTTGGGTGGTAGATGTCTCATAGGGAGCTGAATGTCACCAAAAGGTCAAAGGTCACTGGCAGGGGTTAACGACCTCTGGGCGAAAGTGGGCGAGATGCAATATGGCTATTGCCTTGTTATAGATCTGTTTGCTAATCCTGTATAATGTGTGACCTTTGGATTAATTTTGAGGGTATCTTGGGTTCATAGGTGTTGGTCGGGGGGGGGGGTGGGTGTACCCCGCTTGATTTTTAAAGCTTAATCTTTTCTTCCTATTTTGTTAGCACGTTTTATGAATTTGTATCTGCAAACCTATTTGAAAGATAAATGTGATGGTAATAATTATTACATTTTCTGAATTGGGGGGGGGGGTATTTCAAATATACATTTTCCACTTTTTAACTTTGACAATATTTTATGAAACTTGTTTTTTTTTCCATGCAAGAGTGTAATTTTTGGCCTTCACTGTTTCCGCACCTACCTGTTGCATGAAATCACTGCTACTGCTCTGGTTTGTTTTGTTGTCTTTCAGTGTGTATTATAAACCTGGGATCAAGAAAATAAAAAAAGTCAGTTGGCTATTTCCATACTGTATTACTTAGTTTTGTATTGAAAGTAATTCTAGTAAACTTGTTCGATTTTGTAAGCTTACACTTACAAAATTTAATACCAACAAAGTGAACATACGTACATGTACATTATGAGGTCCTATTTAGTAATTGGTTGACAAAGGTTATTGATAACATTTCTGTGTGTGTGACATGATTTTAGATACAAGTTCAGTGAGTAGACACGACACATTACTACAAACGGTACTGTACATGCACTGGAGTACAGTACAATTCAACAGATTTAGAGTTGGTTGTATGTTTCACTTCCTCATTGAGGAAGTGAGTATTAGTTGTAAAAAGTGAACATTGTGCTCATGCACTGCCTAATACTAATAGTGGCATACATTATAGAGCTGTAGAGAATGTCAACATTCTGTATTGTAATTTATAATGCAATTACATGTACATGAATTAAAGTGTGTATGTGCTGCATGGTGCTCTCTGAAGTAAATCTCTGGAATTGTGCCATTATTCAAAGTGGTGACAGAAAAATAACATTTCTTTATTTCATGTAAATCGCTTTAAAGGCCAAACATGAAGGTGTCATTTAGTCAAAGTGTTTTTTCCATAACAATCGGATTTATATTAAGGCAAATAGTAAATTCTGCTTTGATGCAATGCTCTTAGTGTACAACCTGTATATGAATTGTGCCGTTATTCTTATCTATAGGATAGGGGTGACAAATTTTTTTTTATATTTTATGTATTCACTTTAAAGGCCAAACATGAAGGTGTCATTTAGTCGAAGTATTTTTTCCATATACAATCAGATTTATAAGGCAAATAGTAAATTGAAGAGTATAGAATAAGAAGTATTGAAGTCACGTAATACTACTTTTTTTAAACAGACGCTCAAAGTTTTCAAATTTGTCTACAGATCACAATTGTTTGGACGTTGTTTTGAATTTGACCTCATTTGACCTTTGACTGGAAGTGACCCCTTATCTCATCAACAAAGCACAAAATACATGGCAAATTATATATTTTCTTAATCCTTGTAACTAGTCGAGTAATTTGAGATACATTTTGAAGAAATAAGACAAACTTAAAAATTTGATCCCGGTTGACCCCTCCCCTGACCCCTTCTAGGGATGGGTCAATTTGACCAAAATTTTGTCAAAAAAATTTCCCAGCATGTGACGACTTCAAAACAATCACTAACTCAATTTCGTAAAAATGTGACTTAAGTACTTCTTATTCTATACTCTTCAATTCTGTTTTGATGCAATACTCTTTCTTAGTAGTTATGAGGAGTGGGATTACATGTTTTCTGACTTGTAACCAATTTTCTAAGTATTGTGGGAGAATAATGTATCTCATTTTGTCATTTCATTCAAAAGGGGGTGCCAGCATTTCATCTGCTTTGACTACAGGCTTTTAAGCAGCCACTTAAATTTAGTGGTTCCATTGGAGCAACTTAAGCTGACTCAAAGTTTACAATCTTGACCAAACCTCTACTTTACTGGGCAGGGCCGAGTAATTCAAATTTGTGATTTTCCATTTACTTAATTACAAATTTTTAATTAATAATTCATCACAAAAATTCAAGTATTTGTAATTATTATACATTTTGAACTGTTCACTCAATGTAATTGTAATTCAGTATGGTAAAAAAAATTAACTGAACTCATGGATGACACTGGGCTACATGAAGCCATCTTGTATCATAGCCTATGACAATTTATTGTAGGTCTTGGGTACATGGTGGACCAGTCTCGATACTTTCTACAATACTCCCCCCCCCCCCCCATGACAAAAGGGCATAACTGACATTTTGGTGTTTTGGAGATATTGAGCAAAATGTATTTTGTTCACAGCCTTAAAGCCCTATTCAGTTTCCTTTTAACAAACGATGACACAAAGCCAAAGGGCCACTTCTAATTAATAATTTGTTGTTCTGCATGTTTAATATGATGTACTGAGTCCCCTACACTATATAACTCAATTTTGAAAAAAATGTCAGTTATGATGCCCTTTTGTCATGGGGGGGGGGGGGGGTGGGCAGAATATACATTTCACGTACAAAAATTTTCATGATTTTGCTTCAAGATGGGAAAATTGCTGAAGTTTATTTCCACAATCTTATTGTGTTTTCAGTTCATTCACTTTGTACAGATATTTCAGGAAGAATTAATCTTGATTAATCTTTAATTTTGAAATTTGTGAAAACCACCATGAAATGTTCAGCATATACATTCATCAGTATACATGTAGGCCTACATTTACCATATACTAACCGATCATTTGCATGAATGTCAATTCATGTTTAACATAAATGGCTTTGACTACAGTTCACCAACACATTATACTTACATGACTTCATAACTATATAAGATAATTATTAATTTTCTGTATTTTCTACCTCGCCAAATGGTATTCCCTTAGTTTCCATAGATTGTCTTCCCATTCTTTTGCCCCTCCCCCCCCCCCAAAAAAAAAATACTAGCAATTAAAGTAAAACTGTTGATTGTATGTTTATTTATAAATTGTTTTGATTTGTTTAACTTTATTTGTGGTTGTGGGTCAAAGGGTATGCTTATTTTTTTTGCATCTTCCCCAGGTTTATACAGTATGCTCTTGTTGTAAGAACACATATGGGGGGTGGGGGCAAAGTTGAAATTTTCATTGTATTTTATTTTTTATTTATTTTATTTTTTTAAAGTTTGCGAACTTGATATCAAGTTTTCAATAAAAAGTAATCTTTTTGGTCCCAATAAATTTGTAAAACAGAGTCTACTGTATTAGCTCAAGCCTCTCCGCCTTTACATAGAGGGTCCTGGTCTACCCCACCCTTCCACCCCACATGGCCTCTCTCCTTTGGGGTTGTTGAAACTGTACTAATGTATGTGGAAGAAATTGTAACACCTATTGTATACATTTTCCCAGCTACTGGTTTGCCAAAAATGTTCATGGGGCTCTAACACAACTACATACATGTACATACATACTGTGTACATGTATTGTCTACTGTTTTTGTTTTTGTTTTTTGTTTTGCTTTTTATTGGTGAAATTGTGAAAATATATCGTGCATGTTTTCTCATTCACAGGAGTGTGTTATTTAATACTGTTCATCATGTACACTAATCATATTAATACTTCAAAGTTTACTTTTTTGTGCACGGTAAAGTGCAAAAAGAAGGTGAATTAAACAAATTTAAGGAGGATTCCCATTTGTTTTAATTAGAAGCAGAATAATCGGGGTAACACAGTGAAATTGTGAGAAAAATTTGGCAAATATACAGTTTCCAAAATTATTATGATCATTACAAATTAGCAACATTGTAGTACTAGATGTGACTCTCCATTTGTTTTCTATACAAAATGTTACTAAATTTTCATTTTCTCCAAGGAACTTTTTTCTTCATTCTCTGTACTCTAAGTTTATTTGATCAGACTAATCCCCTTTTTATATGATTTCCCATGAGAAGTG
The DNA here is from genome assembly GCA_001188425.1 of Eucidaris tribuloides. Lineage (NCBI taxonomy): Eukaryota > Metazoa > Echinodermata > Echinoidea > Cidaroida > Cidaridae > Eucidaris > Eucidaris tribuloides. The sequence continues at coordinate 59,632 of JZLH01S0009626.1, forward strand.
TTGAGGGCAGTGTTTCCTGGTATAAACATAAAAGAAAATGAAAATTTACTGATATTTTGTATGTATACTTCAAAAATAAATGGAAAGTTGTTCACAATAAGTATCACAGCATTGCCAATTTTGTAAAAATCGTTGGAATATAAAAAAAAAATCACAACTTCATTAATATTTAATTCTATTTATATAGTGCTTTCATAATAAATATGTCACCCATCACCGCAATACCAAGGTTAGGAAAGTGCCAAACATTTTAATTATGATATCAAGAATGAAAGTGAAAATCAACAGTTTTCTGACCTTCACATGTTGCAAAAGTTTTAATACAGTTAGAAATATTTTTCATCAAAGTATTTGTCTTTCAATGTTTATGTTTCAAAAGATGTGTAACTTTATCAGGGTATCGTGATGACAGGTCACATATATATATTAAAGCGCTTTACAATATTGTGATAATAGAAAATTAAACAAAACTTGATGAGAACAAAACAACTTTCTGAGTAGTCTAATTTTTCTCAAACTTTCAGTGATGTCTTAAACTGTTTTTTTCTGCTTCATATTCAAAAGCAATATGGTGCTTTGGGCCTGGAATTGCCCTTTAAGAGAAACCCTCTTTCCAGCCCCATGACTTTTGTCAGTGTCGTCGTAGTGTGTGACATTGGTGCAGCTGTAGCAACCAATACAACCAAAAGTCATTATTCGTCATGTAGTATAATAGTTGATACTCTGTATTTATCCGTTTATGTAAAAGCAATAGGAGTTTGCCAAGGTCAGAGTCTCCACAGTGTTGGTTATTGTGGCTGTGATATTTTTTGCCACACAGGCTGATGAGAAACTCACTGTAGCATTCATGCATGAAAAGTCATAAACATATATGTTATGCTACATTTATTTACACTTATCACTTTACATGTCATTTATGAAGTCTGATTACTTGTGATGTGGGTTTTTATATGCTCTGTCAGGTTAGAAATATCAACAACAACCTGACTTGGAGCATTCTTGCACAAAAAATAAAAACCATCTACATGTTTGTATGTTATGCAACTTATGCTACATATAGTGATCCATTTAATTCATTTAATTAATAATCAGCAGAATTACATTTGATACAGGTTTTGTATGTATGCTCGCTCAGCCAGGTAATAATGCAAATCATAAACCATAACTTGACAGTTACAAATTTCTTTACAAATAAAGCCAAAATTGCCAAGTCATGAAATTCGATTTTGGAAGTTAAAGATCCAGGAATTGTCAAATTGACCAACTATGCATAAAAGTACAGTAATTAACTTATATTTTTTTTCAGAACACACTGATTTATCCATCTGCAATTTTTGATTAAATGAACTGCAGACTCTTTCAAGGTGATATACTTTGAAACAAATTTATGTCACGATTGTCAGTAAATTTTGTCTCTCCCCCCCCCCCCATTCCATACGTAGGCTGTACTAGGAGAAGTGTGACTGTGTGGTCATGATTTGAAAGTAAGACTAGTGGAAATTGTAGTCATGTAATGATGCTGAATTTACAATGGAACAAAATGTAAATAATTTCCAAATTGCTTTAAAAAGTAGCATGTTTGATAACATGCTACTTTATCGAACATGCTACTTTTAAAGCAGTTTGGAAATTTTGTAGTACATGTACCAATAAATTGTTCGTAAATCGTAATGTAAATAAACTTCGAGGAGTGTTGACTGTGATGTCATCAAAGTGGGAAATTCGGAATATCCTTATATTTTTCAAAGCTAATCTTTATACACATGTATGTGGTTCATTAAAATTACCAGGTGTTTGGCATGATGTATACACAGTGAAAATAACCTAGTATACACTATCTGAATGCACAACATGTGTTTTGGCACCATATGCTAATATTGAGTCTTACTTTAACCCTGATCCTAACCCTTACCCTAAGCCTAACATTCCTCACCCTAATCTAATCCTCCCCCTCCCCTCACAAAAAAAACAACATGTTTCTAACTTTCTGTACTTGGTAATATACTGGAATATTGGGTTAACCAGGGCTCATCACTAGCACTTGCCCACTTGCCCAGGGGAAGTAAATTTTACTCTATCACTTGCCCACTTGCCCAGGGGAAGTAAATTTTACTCTATCACTTGCCCACTTGACCAGGGGAAGTAAATTTTACTCTATCACTTGCCCACTTGCCCAGGGGAAGTAAATTTTACTCTATCACTTGCCCACTTGCCCAGGGCAAGTAAATTTTATTTCTTAGTTCTTGGCATGTGAAAAGTCATGGAAAATCAGAGTTTACTTGACCAAATGGGCATGTAAAAAAGTTTAACTCTGAAATGAAGAGAATATCAAAGTATCATTTTTCAGATTCCTTTAAATTTTATGTTAATTATTCCAGTTCAGTAAATAAAAATTGAAAGCACTTTCAACAAGGTACATTAGGCAGTGACACAATCAACAAGTATTTCGCTGACTTGGGCAAGTGAAAATTTTGTTCGGGCAACTTAATGAAGGAAAACAAAACAGTTTCCTTGCCTTACCATGCCAGAAATTTAAAAGGTTAGTGTGGAGCCCACTTTCCTACTAACATCAAGTGTGTATGAATATTCATATTTTATTGTCATTTCAAGTTATTTGCATGTTTTGATTTCAGTCAATCCTAAACTGAATTTTGGTAATGAGGATGACACATATGATATGGAAGGTGAGCAGTGCACTAATTCATTGATTTTATTTCTTCAAGAGTGACTCTTTTTTGTGAGCAACAATGGACTAAATACAATATTTTTGAATAAAGACTATAAATTCATTTTGACAATATGACCTGTCACCACGATACCC
>JZLH01S0009635.1:0-13804 GCA_001188425.1 Eucidaris tribuloides
ACTACCGTTCACGCACGGCTGACTTCACATAATATCTTGCTCGGGACACAACAATAAGCTCCGAGTCATGTTCGCAAGGGTAATTTATTGCTTGCTGGCTGCCAATTCCAGAAAACTGTTAATGAATGCATTTTGGAACATTTCTGAAAGCAAGCATCATTTCAAATTGTCTTTTCTCACTGATGCAACGCTTATTTTTCACAAATGTGGTGTCATATGAAAGAAGATAAACATCAGCTTTTCAATGGTGCCCTTCAATGTCGAAAATACTCAGAATACATTCAAGCATGAAAGTTTGAATTTCAAATTTGCTTGTGCAAATGATTTTATACCTGTGTCTCTTCTTATTGTCTTTGCTCAGCCATGCGTGAATGGGAATCTCTGTGACCGGTATCAAATGAAAGAGGAGAAAATATGCTTTCCAACCATGTACAACTTATTTTTCATACTTGTTTTTAAGATATTGAAATATCTTCATCAATCTCGGTTTCCTTTTTTCTGGGACACACTGTATGTTTTGTTGGCAAAGTTCACATGGTGTTTTTGTATTTACATGTAGTGGCAATGTTGATGCTGTTCGCTATTTTGAAGTCTGAAGGTTTTCCTGTATAGCCTCACTACAGTGCGACTGTGTGAGCGGGTAACAATTCAGACTGTGGAGGAGGGGGAATCGATTCATTCAAATATACAGTGTGTCTCAAAAAAACTTGTGCAAGTGAAAACCGCCTTCTTTGGCAATTAGAAAATACTCTTGTGACATGATGCTTACGTCAACGTGAAGTGCATAGTCTTAGCTTTGTTTAATTTGCTTGTCTTTATTTTGAGATACACTGTATGTTAATTTAAATAAGAAAGGGTAAAATCGCGATTGTGCCACTTTCACTACAGTCCGGAGTAAAAGTGACACAATTGTGATTCCACCCTTTTGTTGTTAACAACATATCTCGAGATTAAAACAAGCAAATTGAACAGACAAACGGCATTTGAAAGCTAAGATTTTGCTCTTGACGATGATGTAAGCATAATGTCACCAAAGTATTTTTAATTGCCAAAGAGGGCGCCTTTTCTCGCAAATTGTTCAAGTGAAAAGCGCCCTATTTGACAATTAGAAAATACTGCTGTGTTACATGTTTACGTCAACATCGAGGGAAAGTCTTAGCTTTCAAATGTCATTTGTTATGTTCAATTTGCTTGTTTTGATCTCGAGATATCTTGTAAACAACAAAATGGTGGAAGATTTCACAACTGTGTCAGTTCTTACGGGAAGAGGGTCTGATGCTATACTGACTGTAGTAAAAGTGGCACATTTGTGATTTTACCTTTTCATTATTAACTGAACACATCTCAGGATGAAAACAATCAAACGGAACAGAGCAAATGGCATTTGAAAGCTAAGACTATCCCCTTGATGTTGATGTATCATGACGTGACGTCACAAAAATATTTTTCTCATTACCTAAGAGGGCGCTTTTGACTTGCACAATTATTTTTGAGACACACTGTACAGTGTATCTCGGAGTATTATTTGATGATATTTAGGCTGAAGCTTTTGAAAGATTCAGAGTAGAAATGATGATCCCCTTTGTTTCTTCATGACCCGCCTTAGCCAATCAATCCAGTAATTTGAGACAGAATCAAGTTATGAGGTTTTTGGTTTCTCTAGTCACTTTGTGTTAAAATGTCCCATACATAACATTTTATTATCTGAAAAAAGTAAAGGTTTAATTAAATTTTCAGAGCTTAAAGGCACTGTATAACAGTGTTTCCAGTTTAAAATATCTGAGCTGCATGATTCCCCATGCTACCAGTGTCTCTGACATGGTCTAAAAATGAAGCCCTGAAAAAACTGCAGTTTAAAACGATCAGTAAGTGCTTTAAAAAAGTAAAAATCATTGAGAGACCATTCCAGCTTTCCCCATAGACTGCTGTGTTGCAAAATTTCCTATCGCCCGATAGGAAATTAATGTGCCAATTTGAATCTGCACATATTGTACTATTGACAGCATAACTGTCCAAACTTTTGTGTTCTAAGGTGTTTATTTATCCTTCCAAACACTACCAGATATGTTAGAAAACAATTTTTTAAATAAGGCTTCCACACTGTAATATAGTGTCTTTAATAAGGCATTTTACTTTTAAAATGAATAAATTAGTACCCTACCCCAGAGTTTCATTAAGATAAGTCTTAGATTTTTGGAAAAAAAAACTTTTAAAAAATCCTCAATTTGTTACGTATGGGACACCTCATGCTTGGTCAGCGCCTAATTTGCATAATTACATGTAATTAATGCTCAACTTTCTGTACACATTCAAACAAGATGATAAAAGGTTCATGTCCATATGAATTAGATATAAGATATCTCTCAGTGATTTAAAGGCAGGGGATCTCTTTTGCATGCCTAAAGATTAACATTGTGTAAATACAATGACATTTAGAAGAAAATGCCATCTGGGAACCTTTAGCAAAATATAGGAGCTAGAAACTCAGTTTTAGTGGAATTATAGTGACTGTTAGAGTCAGATTTGAATTTTTTCTTGTGAGAAAAAAAATTCCTACCATAGAACATACATTAAATGGCTATTGTTTTTCTTTTGCATTTTTCAAATTCTAGGCAATTACTGACCCCAGATTTCACAGACATGCCCTTCATCAATAGCCTTAGGGCATGGGTTATCTTTTCCTGGTCTGCGGGGATGTTTGCAAATGAGATCCGCTGCCTATAATATGAATTTTTAAAATTCAATTTATTTGTTTTAATTTCTTGAGCTTCACAATGGTATTAAATATTTGTTTATTAAATCAAAATGAAATGAGGCTACATTGTCTTGGACTTGCCCTTAATTCATTTACTATGCGATTAGCATTTCAAATATAACATAGTATGGAAAGGTGATAGTTTATACCCAAATTACTAAAGGAGAAAGTTAAATCTAAAGTCCAATTAGGAAAAGATTTACTTAATATACTAGAAGTATTCACTTTCCACTTTCTTTTTTGATCTGTTTTCCTGTATGTTCTGTAGTGCCCATAACCAGATGTCCAACTCAGATCAGGCAGCAGCGGGTGCAGCAAAGCTCTTCCTTATCTCAGAAGATCGCTTGAAAATTCTTGCATCGTTGGCCAAACAAGTTTGCCAGATGTGTGAAGAGTTCTATCAGGTTGAATTCAAGCCATCTGAAACCACAGCACACGTACATTGGGTATGCATACTGACCCTTATATCTGAGTGTCTACCTGTAGAGCCATCTCAGTACTGAGGAAATGATAAAACATTGGGCAAGAATGGAATGATGGCAAAGGTCAAAGGTCAATGAAATTTTATCCCCGATACCACTTTCATGTCCCGCCACAAAATAGTGCTGGAGGCATTAATATTTCAGGTTGTCTATAGGTATGTTAGCCTGTCCGTAACCCTTTACTTGAATATCTTGAGAGTAAATAATGGAATGGCAAATTTTCGTGAATCTTTGTTGAAGTATGTACTGTATCTCTGTGGACAGATGGATTAGTTAAAACTTGGGCCTCTCAAGACTAAGAGGTTGAAAGTCATTTTATGTTTAAAATATCCAGTAAATATGTATTATGCACTGTTGTATGGATAGAATTCTAGTGGCCATTTGTCCTCGGCCATTGTTAAGGGCAAGCCCTGCTGTGTATGGATGGACCGATTAAAGGTAAATGACATGATTGGGGGTAGTCCTCAACTTGGGCTGAAACTACACCAGAATCAAGTAAACTACGCAAGGATTCTCCTGTGAAAATCTTGTAGTCATTCTAGATTAACTAACGTCTAAATCCCTCGTGGCAGGCAAACCTGCTTGCTGTGGCTCTCATTTATGGGCTTATTCTCTTTACTCGTCCCCGCGATCAAATTAAATACTTCTACTCGTCTTATGCTTGGGTTCTCCATGAAGTAAACAAATTTACCAGAGACGAATCCTCCAGGTGGAGAGATCCCGACTCTTGTAGTGTATCAGTTGGTGGTGTGTTCAACGTCATTGTGTCTCTTGAAGGCATGTTTCAAATGTTCCCAATCATGTCACTAACCTTTAAGTTTTAAGGTCAAATATAAATGGAATAACTTTTGAGGTCAGCAGGTCAAATGTCACACATCTTTTTGTGTAATATGCAGTCAATATCCTGTAGGTTAATTTCTGTGATATTTTAAGAAATTCATTTTCATGTTACTTGGTTATGTATCACTGTAAACAGAAAGATTAAGTCATGGGGTCAAAGGTGAAAGATCACAGGATAATTTTTGTGCTGTATAAATAATTCATATTGTATCTCAGTAGATCACCATCTAGACAAACTGACTATTTGGTTTTGTGGGTCATAAAGGTCAAAGATCACAGGTCATTTCTACAGGCAAGACTGAAGGTGACAGGAGAGAAGGAAATTATTATGAAGTACCAAAACATGGGTTAATTTTTAATGTGTGCCAAATTGGCTTGGAATGGCAGAGGCATACCCACCAACTGTCCAACAGTCATATTTAACTTGTCTTGATATTGTTTTCAGTAATAGATGCTGATTTTACAATTTGGTAGAGTCTAAGGGGTAAAAAGTAATGGTCAGGGGTCAAAGGTCATTGAACATTGTTTCAAAATGTCCTTTTCTGTCTATATCAGTTGGGAATGCCCATTGTCAATTTAATGTGGTGAAATACAAATTGCTCTAGGTTTTTTTTTAAATAATAGTGCAAAAAGTAATTCACAAATTCTGTTTGAATGAGTTTATATTGTCTGGTATCATTCTTAGTATGAAGGGATCTAAAGTTTTTCTTATTTATTTTTTCCAGCCCCCAACACAGGAAATGGTGACAAATGTGAATGCATCTGCAGCAGTTGCCAATTTGGGGAGTCAGGAGGAAGGAGTTTTGCCCACTTCCCATCTTGAATGTGAAAAAACAACAGAGAACATGGCAGAGACTAGTGGTGAAAATTTCAATGGAGGAAGAGATATCTTAATTGGTGAGTGCATGATTTGTTTGTTTTTTTGCTAACGTATTTGCAATGTGTGTCATGTGTACTTGACTTGTCAATGCATTCCTCAGCAGAGTGTCCCATTTGAGGCTGATGCTACATGTACACATGATAGAACCCAAGGTTGTTAACAGTATTACTTTTTTTATTGTCTTTATAGTACACTGATGAAGGAAAAAAAATATTGTACCTGCCAACTGTTCCTATGAAATAGGAATATTCCTATTTTTTTGGAAAAGAAGAGACTAGTTTTAACCCTTTTGTTCCAATTTTTTGGCTTTCAGAATTGGCAGGTATGTAATATGCAGGCAAAAGATTATGTATAATTTGTAAAGTACAAGTTTATTTCAGGGGAATTTGAGAATATACACCTGAAAACTTAAACCGTTGGCCACAGGAACCGGATGTGCCCTGTGTTAACTCTATGGGATTTTCAGAATCTCATAGGCAACGAGTTAAATGGGGATGTCAATTTACTTGTGATAAAATTTGCTAAAGACCTCGGTTTTGTTTTGACAGTAACAGAAGTACTGTTACCAACTTGTTGAGTGTGTAAAGTTTGTGCTCGTCTTGCAGTGAAGATTTGAAATGTTTTAAAGCATATAGCCTTCTGTGAAATAGCCTTCTGTGAAGTAGCCTGCAGGGAATATTAGACAACATTGCAACTATAAACACATGCAAGCCCTAGATGTAGGAAGGATCACATTTTACCACAGTTACTGAGCTAAAAAAATGTTCTGTACCATTGGTTGCTGTATTGTTTGTTCACACTTTTCTGCAAAATAAAATAAAAATGATACACATGAAGAGGCCTCCAGTATATTTCATTTTTCTACTTTTATTAAAATCAACTTGATGTCAGGGTGGACTTCCCCTTAATAACTGAAAAAAAAAATTGGATTTAAGATTTTAGCAGATTAGGTCAAACATAACATTAAACACAGGGCAAGATGATTATAAGAGCTACAAACTAATCATAGAGAAACCCCAAAGAGTCCGATTAATGCTGTGACTGCTGTCTTCAAGAATTGAAATTTATTTTTTTGGATGGAAGAGGAATGACGAAGTTCATTGGGCAAGCTATTCCAGAGGTGGGGCACCACAACCACTTATGATCTGACACCCCATGAGCATACATACATGTACATGTATGAGGCACTGATTTTAATTGAAGATTGTAGAATAAGAAGTACTTAAGTCACATTTTGATAAAATTGAGCTTTGTGATTGTTTTGAAATTGTTGCATGCCGGGAATTTTTTTGACAAAATTTTGGTCAATTTGACCATTCACTAGTAGGAGTCAGGGGAGGGGTCAACCGATGTCAAATTTTTAACTTCGCCTTATTTCTTCAAAATGTGTCTCAAATTACTCAACTATTTACAAGGATTAAGAAAATATATCATTTATAGTGTATTTTGTGCGTTGTTAATGATATATGGGGTTACTTCCGGTCAAAGGTCAAATGAGGTCAAATTTCAAACAATGTCAAAATTCAACAAATTGCATATCAAATTGTTTGGCTTACTGAGCACATTCTAAAAATATATACAATTATGTGTTTTTGACATAATTTATTCGAGAAATGCATTTGTTTTTAACAGACCCTTGTTTGTAGAGGAAGAAGTATTCAAGTCCACAATATCGATTATTGGAAATTGACAAGTGTGACAATTAGTGTTGCACGACTTCAGCATTTTAGAGAGTCGACTAGTCGCCCACCAATAGTCGCGACTCTGACTATTAGTCGACTATCGGTGTTCAACGTCTTAAGGCCTCCGCACACTACATGACTTTTGTCATACGACTGCACCGACTTGGATCCGAAATAAAAGTTTATATTTCGTACACGCTGATTTATTTCCGGGATTTATTTCAGATGCAAATCAGAAAGTCGTGCGACGGAAAATCGCATAGTGTGCGGTGGCCTTTAGTGTGTTCAAGATTGGGGGTATGGGGTGCATGGGTGTCGCAGTCGGAGTCGCAATGAGTGTAAGGTATACGGCAACACATGTATGATAGCATTGCACGATTATAGGCTGATCCAAGTACATTTTGGCAGTTCTGTTTGAGGATAGATTATGGCCGATTCACAATGAAAAACGTAAGGGAAAAGAAGAAAGAGTCAAAAGATCAAGCAGCCGTACACATACACAATGCCATCATTTGTCATGACACAATGATTGGTAGTTCTGTTCAATTTTTACGTCTTTTGACCCAGTTTTTAATACAAATTAAGATGTGATAAAAAGTCAACTATTGCGTTCCGATAGTCAGAGTCGCAACTCCGTGTAGGCAGTCGCGACTACGACTTTTCGCGACTTAGTCGTGCAACACTAGTGACAATGTTGGTTTTTGTCCTATATTCATCTTTTAGTTTGTCAATAAACTTCACCAAGTTTGGATGTACAACTTAAACAATTGTGATCTGTAGACGAAATTGAAAACTTCGAGCCTTTGTTTTTCAAAAGTTGTATTATGTGACTTCGGTACTTCTGTCTACAGTCTTCAATTTGAAATTACTGTAAGAGTACAGAAGCATACTCCTTGATTCTGGTGCAGTTTCATCTGCTCTTGTTAGACATAAAAATTACTCACTTCTTTTCTTTTTTACACCCACTGATTTCAATTTCTGAAATCCAAATACTGAACAGAATTTAGTAATATTTCAGTAAAGTTCTGTCGTCATCTGAACACTAATTGACTAATACATGCATTTGATTGCCATTTTTTCAGATCCAGGTGGCAGTGGTAGTGTGAATTATATTTTACATACCAATCCTGATGTGATGGACTCAGCAAGTGTCATGAAGGTTGAGGATAACATATCCAATGAAAGTTCAGAATGGCAGATGCCCCCCGTGAAAAGAGAACATGACACAGATACAGGTAATAAAACAGAAGTTAAAATAATGAGGTTGGAATGTTGAAACCCCACCCAGGAATAACTTACAGAATTTTGTTTTCATAAAATTTTGGGAATATCGAAGTAGAGAGGGCACCAAATGCAATTTGCTTAACCTGTTGGAGACTATTTGATTTTGCTATAACACACGTTTTCACAGACCCCAGCCCGAGATTTCTCTTACTTAGTCTCCAAGGGGTTAATGTGAAAAAATGTTATGTAACTCTTTATATGCTGAATAAATTATGAGGAGATAATAATGACGATTGTTATATTAATATTTTCTTTCAATCTCACTTTCCTTATTGCATCATTGATACTCGTCTGGTAATTATTCTATAGATGTTATTATGACCATTTGTTAGCTTTTGAAATACAAACGTAATGGAGAAAACTAATTATTACAATTGTTGAATTTAATTGTAGGAATGTGCAAAATTGCAACATTGGCATGCAAAGGGTTTAGGCTAATCTCTGTTTCAGACCCAAGTACTGCTGTGATATAAGATTGCTATTTCCTTACCGACATATTGTTTTGTTTCTTGAAGACATTTGTTGGTGTCTTCATTTATTGCTGATGAATTTGAAATCTTTTAACTCTATAATCTTGAATCCCTTTAATCCCCAATTAGTTAAAATCACAGTTTGTCATTCATAACACTTTCTGGTAGGTTTTGTGTTTTTGTCTGATGATTTTGGCCCTTAATTGTTGTGAAGTAAGCTTCACTTCTTGGAAAGTAAACTTCTAGCTGGAGCTCTATCTGTATGCAAGCTCATACACAATGAACGCTAAAATACTTGCTGATCATGTCACAATCTTTCTTATTATCTCAAGAATAACAAAGTTAGTTTCATATCCATACTTTTGATACTTAAATGAGATTTTTTGCATCCTCACACACCTGCGTTTGCATTCTGACCTAACGTTTTCACTTTTCTCTCTAACGGGATAGATATTCGTGGCTTTTCTGGCTAGAGTTTCAAGTTCATTCCTTCATTTTCCGATTATAAGAACATTCTTTCACTAAGAAAGTCCTTTTATCATGACACAGATATTCTCCATAATTGTTCATCAGGTTGATCCATGTATGTTCGGGTATGAAGAGGTATCAATATTGAAGATTTGACAAGTTCCAAATAACAGGTTTTGTGTACGTTTACGAATATATATGATTTCCTGGAATCGGAAGTATAAATCCCAATAGTGAAGAGCCAAATATTGGTATCACAAGGTGATATCACCTGATATCGGCTGTATGCGATAGGGAGAATTGATGTTTGTTTCCATTTTCATATTGGTTATGTATGATATAAAGTATGCATCTGTTTGTTATTGATTTGTTCATACACAGCTTGGAATCTCCCTACTGTTCCGGAAATCAAGGTGTATAATTCCACAGCCCTTTGACCCTTCCTTGTTTTAAAAATGTTCATTGTATTATATTATTAACAGATCCAAGTGCTGAAGTTTGCTTCAACAATGTTGCACATACCCAACCAGAGGTGATGAAATCTCCAAGTGCCATGAAGGATAAGGATATATCTGATGACAGTTCAGAATGGCAGATAACTAATGTCAGGACAGAGCAAGACACAGATATAGGTAATTACCCCTCGCCTGACGAAGTCGGGAGGAGATATAGAAACGCCGCCGTCCGTCCGGTTTCCATTCGATAACTTTAGTAATGTTTGATGGATTTTCTTGAGATTTGGTATGGAGGTACATGATATCAAAATACAGCCCATGTTTAGTTTTGGAGATTGTAGCTCAAAGGTCAAAGGTCATATCTTATTAAATGCGAAAACTGGTTTCCGTTCAATAACTTTACACTAATATATGAGGGATTTTGATGAGATTTGGTATGAAGGTACATGATATCAAAATACAGCCCAAGTTCGATTTTGGATTGTGTAGGCCAAAGGTCAAAGGTCATAGCTCAATAAATGTGAGAACAGGTTAATCTAAATGTCTAGAAGCCAGACTAGGGCATATGTAGCTTTGTCCATAAAACTGTTTAATACTAGGTGTTAAAAATAATATTTGCTAATTTTGAAAATTAATAACACAAAAACTGCACAACAAGTTATACTGGCATTGAGTTTAGTTACAGTGTAATAGTGAACATTTTTGTTTTAGGTGGTTTGAAGACGATATCAATAATCAGTTTTATGCAATTCATGCTTTTTTAAAAAGTTAGGGTTCAGATTTTCCTCAATATCCAATCCCCTGTACAAAATTGAAACTGTACAGAAATCGAATGGTGTGTGTGAGGGTGTGTGTCTAGTCCCCACACAATAGCATTAGACAATGGCTATGGATAGTGAATAAAGTCTAGCAGGTTACTTACTAATGAATATTAATAAAGCATTTATCTAGCCCGGCTGTAGTGAGAGATTGGCATACCAATGTTCTTACCGTGCGCTGTTCACTGCCATTGTCTATTGTGTGGGACGCAACAGACACACACTCTCACACACACTTAACACCACATTTGACATTTCTGGTAACAGTTTCAATTTTGTACAGGGGGTGGATATGAGCGAAAAATCTGAACGCCTAATGTTAAACAAGCATGAATTACATTAAACTGATTATTGATATTATATTCAAACCACCTCAAACAAAAATGTTCACTATTCTGCTGTAACTATACTCAATGCCAGTATAATCTGTAGTACAGTTTTTGTGTTATTAATTTTCAAAATTAACAAATATTATTTTTAACACCTAGTATTAATGCAAATTCTTTGCATACTATTCTGACAAAGGTTGTTCTTAACAACCTGACAGCTTGCTGGAGGCTTGCCAGACATATCTACAACTAATGTGTGCAATTTGCATTGTTGGTATTGAAAATTTATTCATAAGAACAGGTGAGAAAAATAACTCTGCACTAGGTTTCAGAGGAGAAAACTTCCATAAATTAAAAAGAATTATTTTGAAAAAAAGTATGTTGGCTACCATATCAGAACTCTTATCACTTGTGGGGAAATATAAGGGTCATAATCGATTTGATTATCAGGCCTGTTGTAGCTTAATTGGTTTTCCCAAAGTATTTCTTGTGTGTGTGTGAAATGTCCTGATTGTTTACACACTTTTCAAAATTAAAGGGTAAGGGTTTTTTTTTTTGCATAATTCTCCTGTTTATTTGTTTGTAAGGAAAATACAATTATAATAAGCTTATAGCTAATTAGATTCTGCCAAAAATGAGGGGAAATTCAGCCTGCTAGCTTCTTCCCATCAGCTTTTATAGTGGACTAAAATATGTATCACTCTGAAAAGGGGCTTTTGGGGGTATTGTTTGTCAAAGAGCAATTTCTATGGGTTTCCACATGTAAAGTCTGCAGTAAACTGAAGCAAATACAGTTTCTGTTGAAACACTTTACTTAAGTTTACTCTGACATATTGAATTTGAACAAAAACAAGGGATATATTCTAATTTTGTGGATACTACAAACATTTCAAAGTAGGTGGAGAAAATTATTGTCACCCCAAAACAGCTTTTTTTTTGTTCAAAAATGTGCAAAAATTTGATTTTTTTTTTTTTTAGGCAAACATGGTGAAATATACAGGGTTGTAGGTTGCAAAAACTGAAAAGAAAGATAATTTTACCGTAGAAAAGGCCTATATTCATTGATGAATAATTTTCCCCACTTAATTTGTTTACACACATTTGTCAGTGAAATGGTGGTCAAATCTTGATTTTGTCGTACATAGTATTAAGATACAATTTGATTTTGGATAATGTGCACTTATGTCAAAGGTCAAAGGTGATAGCTCATTAAATATGTAAGAATAGCTAATTACAAGTTCCATTCAATGACTTAATAATTTTAGACAGATTTTGATCTTCAAGTATGTATGCCAAAGGGCAAATTTCACACTTCATTTTAATATGCATAGGTATGCTATATCATACCCGGTGAGAGGATGATACGCAAAGCATCCCTTGTTAAATTTTATGTCTCCACCATTCAGGGTGGCCGGAAGCTTCGAGTGTATGTGTGTGTGTTTTCCATTTTTTTGAGGGGGGGGGGTGCCGTGATGAGTCTCAGTCATCATATGTCAAGCCTATTTTTCTTGGTTACAAAGAAGTAGGAAAGAAATCCTTTGCATGTAGGTAGAAGACATAAAACATGAAATTTCATGCAAAGAAATTAGTTTGTTGATATAAAAAACAAACTACCAACAAAAATTCAAAATAAAACTTAATGAAAGTCAAGTAAAGCAAAACCTACCCACACTTATCAGACATCAGGAAAAAAAAATCTCTTTTGATATATCTTTAAAATAACTGTTCACATGTGTTAGATATTGCACCATAATGTTGGTTTATTACAATGTATTGTGCATGTTGAAGTTTACTGCTTATTACGATTTGTCACTGTTGTTAATTTCATTGAAGAACACAGAATGTTATGCTTAAAACCTTGCAGGATTGGAATTGTGCTTTGTCTTAAACACAACAAACGTGTGGCCCTGGATGTGGGCTAAGGATCAGTATATACCTTTGTTTCATAGGTACTGGAGGCATTGGGTTTTTGGGGTTGTCTATGCTGTGGCCTATTCAAGCTTGCATTTGTGAATACGTCATTATTCCATTATCGCATCTTTAACTTGATAACTGTTGATGGGATTAGACACAATCTTGGGATGAACACACACATAGTCACACACACACAGACACACACACACACACACACACACACACACACACACACACACACACACACAAAGCACACACCACACACGATACACACACATACACACGACACACACACACCACGCACACACACACACACACACACACACACACACACACACACTGTCTCTCACACGTACACACACACACACATACCGACAAGAGCTACATTGTGGGGTGTTCCTGTATGTGCAGTGTGGATGTTCCATAATAGGTATAAAAACACATTGCGAGTGTATGATTTTAACCTCCACAATGCCGAAATACGCCCACAATGTAAACTCATACACCCACAACATACCTCCTGCACGCCCACAACATACAATAGACACACAACACACAAAAGACACACCACATCATTATGGGAGTAAAAATATAAAAAAAACGGTTGACTTTAGCATGCCCACTGTGTTGTTTTAAACCGTTTTAAAATGTTTCATTCTGGGGGTACCTCCACAATGCCGAAATACGCCCACAATGTAACCTCATACTTAAACATACACCCACAATTTACCTCCTGCACACTCACACACACACACACACACAGACACACATTTCTAGTTCTTTATAGTTTTTTTAACCGTTTATCCTCGTGATCATTAAAAGTAGTATCTTCATTATAATGTAACCATTTACAGATGCAGGTAATAATATTGGCACGACCTACATTGAACATACCCAACCAGAGATGATGAACTCAGCAAGTGACATAAAGGTTGAGGATGACATATCAAATGAAGGTCCAGAATGGCAGATGCCCCAAGTCAAGACAGAACGTGATACAGATAGAGGTAATTTACTTTGGTAATTTACTTTGGTAATTTGATGCATTTGCCTCTGATAGGTGCCAGAAATATTGTGTTTGCTTTGTCCATTAGCATGTCTTGAACTAGTTGCCATCATAATGGAAATATTTGGAGGAGGAAGGGGGGCAAACATCCATTTGTTCCCCCTCCCCCATGAATTTTACAACTTGAAAAACTCCTATAACATAATGCAAGGATATGTTTAATATTTATTGGCTAACATTTACCACAGTTTAAAAAAATCTGAGCAGCATGATCCCCATGCTACCATGTGTCTTTGATGAGGTCCAACAATGAAGCCCTGAAAAAATTGTATTTCAAAATGATTATTTAGTGCTTTAAAAAAGTGAAAATCGTAAGTTAACCAGATTCACTTGCCCATTTCCTCCCATAGACTTACTGTGT
>JZLH01S0009638.1:2939-15558 GCA_001188425.1 Eucidaris tribuloides
AATATTTTATCATCCATTTCAACAAAATTTACTCGTGGGGGAAGGGTGGGTAAAGAAGTTATCATCATTGCTTGTTTGGGGAGGGGGGGTATAACAGTAATTTGACATTATAATGGGCAACAAAATCATTCACAACTACAGGATGACCTTTAATTCTTGATTTTTCCTCCATATTTTTTTTTTGGGGGGGGGGGTAATGGCCCCTTAGCATCTCCCCTGGGTTTCAATGCCCATGACTAATTCTGGTTTGAAGACTGTGTTCTTCATTCAGATACCAACTCTGTTTTTGCTCAGACCACAGTAGCAAACATTCTCCCGTCAAGTTCTGTGTGCATGACACATTTTAACGGCCTACTGTCAAGGGTCAACTCAAAGACAGAGAGGATGACAACTATTCCCGGAACACAGGCACATATTCACGATCAGTGTTGCAGTGCCATAGCATAAATATTGTGGGAGGAAATCAATTGCTGTGTTTCTTCCACACTGTCATGGTTGTTTCCGTTGCATTGCGCGGGTATCATTAGTGCACCCTTTTCGTGATTTTGGTTGAAAAAGGGCGTTTTTCATTCTGTCATGACAGTGGGCCTTTAACACACTAAAAAGTAACTACCCCCTTTTTCAAACTACCATAACTTGTTAACGAAATGAGTTTTAGCAAAATAATTTGGCAAGAGTATTTTTACACTCATTGAATACCTTCTTGTGAAAATGCGATTGATCCGTCAAGCCATGCATGAGTGAGCATCCATTAAAGACAAAAATGACACTCTTCAAAAGTCACAGGAGTCATCTCTTATGCCAAAATAATGGTAAATAATGGCATTATTTGCTTTATTTATAAGTGTGCTTACTCAACCATGACATGGTTACAACCTCTTAATATTCGTAAAAGTAACCAAGTAAACCGTGGCATTGCCGTTACCCAGCATAGCCTGGTGGTTGTGCATCTGACTGGATATCAGTAGGTTTCAGGTTTGAATACTGTTGGGTCACTCTTTTTCTAAGACATTTAAAAATATCAGATCAAGCGTTTGATCTATTTATCATTAATTTTATAATACAGAGATGAACAGCAAATTTATTCCACATAAAAAGATACATTTTTTTTCTTCAATTTTTTGAATAAACTTAATGGATTTTACAATTTCTAATTTGAGGAAGGATGGACATTTTTCAGTGGAGGTCACTAAAGCGTGAAATATGTGAAAAGTGCCAGGGGAGGTGTAAGGGGGTCAAACGATAGATGATTAATGTAAATAGCACTAAATAATTCAACAGAAACAGACTTTGTCAAAAGCCTGCATCACAAATCCCCCAAAATGACCCATGTGACTTTTGAAAAGTGACATTTTTGCCTTTAATATGTGCTCACTCCTGTATGACTTGATGGATCAATAACATTTTCCTACAGAAGTTAGTCAATCAGTACAAAAACACCGTTGCCAAATTATTTTGCTCAAAACCGTTTCTTTGAAAAGTTATGGTATTTTGAAAAAGGGGTTAGTTAAAGGGGGTTGTTACTTTTTGTGTTTGTGTTTGTATTCCACTGATCAAACAGTACAAGTACTCCTTCCACAAAGCTACACCACATAGTTCAATAGTTTATACAAGTTATTTATTTACATAACTTTTCGTTTATATAAAATTCCATTGCATAAATACATATTTACAAAGTACATTTTTACATACAGTATTTACATAGTACAGAATTTTCACATTTACATTTTTACATCTTAATTTTTAGAACAGCTTGCTAACAGATCCAACATTGTCTAACTCTCTACCCATGTTCTTGTGTAAATATGAGTGTCTCTCTGTGCACGAGGGCCAAACAAATTTGTTGTTACAAAAGAGGTTTAGAGAACTAAAGGGGCATAGTAAAAGATTGATGCCTTACTGATTGTGACAAATCTACTTTCTCAACAGAACTTTTGGTGAAACTATTCTAGAATCAAGTAAACTGTGCAAAGATTCTACTGTGAAAATTTGTTAGTCAAAAGTTGACACATTCTGAAATAACTTCCCTCTGTATGCCTTGTGACAGATAAATTTGTAGTGCAGGGTTCTATGACATGTATTTTTATTGGGGCTCAAGAGAAACAGAATGCTAGTATGTTCATGCGTGATTTGGCTTAAGTAAACAAATTCAAGATTAATCCTTCCAGCCAGGAGATACACTCCAGCTGGTGTACCCTTACAAAAATGAACCATGGTAATACCATGGTTTTGACCAATATACCATGGTACTACTATGGTATTCCCATTGTTTAAGATTGTTCATTTTTATAAGGGTATCCAATGATATATCTTTCAACCAGTTTGGTTCCAGAGGCATTTTTGTTCCTCCCAATCATGCCACTGTCCTTTAAAGCTACAGTACACGTGGCCTCTTAAATGCCAAAGGCACTGAAGTGATTTTAGATTTTCTAACAGATCCAACATTGTCTAACTCTCTACCCATGTTGTTGTGTAAATATGAGTGTCTGTCTGTGCACAAGGGCCAAACAAATTTGTTGTTACAAAAGAGATCCAGAGATCTAAAGGGACATAGTAAAAGATTGATGACTTATTGACTTGCGATTGTGACAAATCCACTCTCTCAACAGATAACCAGGTTGGTAAGAGGGTAAAGTTAGTGGGTATTTGTTCACACAAATGATTGTCCGGAGGGGAACGGGGGGGGGGGGGGGGGGGTCGGATTAGCATAATTGTGTGATACATATGTGCCGCAGTTGACACTCCTATTTCAGCTCTAAATTTCAGTTCCACTGCATGACAATTTCAGGAGCCACAGAAAACTGTTATTGTTTCAGTTCCAGAAACCCCCAAATTTGCCTTTCCTTGTCCCAATGCATCCCTAAATGGACACTCCAGAGCACTGTACTTTCGTTTCGATACTGATTTTGGCCCAGCCAGAGCATGAACTTTCAGCACGGCGCACCGGAACTTTGCAGCAGCGCAGTTCCGAAGCATAGATTTTTGAGGTCTTCTAAGGTCGAAACGCCAGTTTCGGAGAACCCATTTTTTTTTGGCTGAAGCCAGTTCCAGAGTCCCTGATTTTGGACTTCAGTGAGGCACGTAGTTATCACATTGTAAGTTGAGTGCCACCCCCTCCCCCCCATCATCATGCCATCACATCACGTGATCAAACACACTGTTGTCAAGTGTTTATTACGGCTGTATCACTCAAGTCTCAACATGGAGCCAGGTAGGGTTGGGAAGTCCGATGATTTCCTTACATGAGACAAAAAAAAATTGTGGATCATCGTGCCCCCGTTTGGGAACAGCAGAACGGGGAACTGAAATCTACCACTGTAATGTTTGAGATCACCACTTTTCCTCTGGCAGCCTGTGCCACAAGTCCTTGCTCAGTGTTGTATCCGTGACAAGAGATTCCGAGATCGAGGCCACCCCAAAACACAACAATTCCATAGGGTTTGTACACGTGACTCGGACCGAGACTGAAACCGAGGCTGCCAGGATTTGGCCTTAAGGCCTCATAACACTGTCCTTGTTACACAAGATACATATGAGGAAGAGCAAGTTTGAACTATCGGGTGACACTAATGGGATTATTACAATTTGAGATGTTATTCTATCAACTTTGCATAGTATTTCAGGCATGACTTTCTTAATTTCTCTGTTGTCATGAAGACTTGTTCCTTCTGTCGACAAATATCTTTTCCTTCGAGAGAGAACCGAGTAGATTTTTGGTGACAGACCTGCAATGTGGAAATGGGGAAATATACAAATATATCATGAGCTCATGAAGTATTTAAACTACTGGTCAACATGTGAAACCCTTCAAAACTTGCTTCAACTTGGTTTACCCTAACAACTTCTTCCAACATATTCCATTTGATCAACAAATAAAAACAAAATAACAGACGTTTGAAAATACCCCATTCTGGTTTAAATTTACATAAATGTTTTACCCTGTACACACTATAATAAATAGAAGGCATCACATGAAACAGAATAATTATATGCTAGCTTCCATATAACCCAATAACTTCCAAATTATTCCATTTGATAAACAAAAAATTCTGAACTACTAGATCTAGAGGTTTAAAAATTACAATAATAATAATTTTATAAATTCTGGTATTTTTATTTTTTACTTATTTATTTATTTATTTATTTATTTATTTTTATTTTTTTTTTTTTTGGGGGGGGGTTGATTAAATGAACTACATTAGGAGTGGTTTGGTTAAAATACAAGCTAGTATATAGTTTCATATGGTTTTGTGCTGTTTCATAGGGTTTCACTGAGAGTGTTACGTATGACAAGAAAATTCTGAATAAATACAATTACCATCACTTTCACACAGCAGTCAATGTATATATGTCTCTTCATATTTTGTACAAACAGTTATTTCAACAAAATAAGCCAAATTACCAAACTGCAGTAGTCCATGTGTCTCATTGTATATGACCGACTATTTAATTATGGGGGTTGATAACATTTTCATGAAGTCAAACACACATGAATATGCAATAATTAAAATTCAGTATAATTTGTGAAATTAGACCATGGGTGTTCTGCAAAGAATTAAAGTTCATCTGAAACTTAAAGTCCGATTTAAAGTGATGTTACACACCGGTAATTTGTGGCATTATATGAGTGCTGAAAATATTGTTTAGCTGGAATAAATTGTATGATCATTATAAGAGTTGGGTTTTAGTTTAAACAAAAGTCTAAATTTCTTATTTGCTCTGAATTGACAATGCCTTACCATAACTTTAAAGGTAAGGTTCACCCTGGCATCAAGTAGGTTTTAATGAAAGCAGAATAATGATAGAAACATATTAGTGAAAGTTTGGCGAAAATCCACCAAAGAATAACAGAGTTATGAGGGTTCAAAGTTTCAATTTTGTGACGTGACATGCGAGCAGCTCCCTATATGTCATGTTATATAAATTCCATAAAAGTGCCGTTTTCTCTGAAATTTGAAAATTGTTTTACGTGAGCATTCAATTTATTATCATAAACCTTATTTCATATAGGCTTCTGTGAAAAAACCCCATTCAATTATGATGAAACATTAAAAAAATGGCAATTTATGGAATTTATATAACATGACATAATAGGGAGATGCTCGCATGTGACGTCACAAAACTGAAACTTTGAACCTTCATAACTGTTATTCTTTGGTGGATTTTCGCCAAACTTTCACTAATATGTTTCTCTCATTATTCTGCATTTATTAAAACCAACTTGAAGTCAGGGTGAACCTTGCCTTTAAAGGTGAATGACATGATTGGGGGTAGTCCTCAACTTGGGGTGAAACTCTTCTAGAATCATGTAAACTATGTAAGGATCTACGGTGAAAATTTGGTAGTCAAATGTTCGCTCATTCTAAAATAACATGCATCAGTATTCCTTGTGACAGACAAATCTGTTGTATAGCTTTCTATGGGATCTATTTCTATCAAGGCTCAGGAGAAACAAGATGCTAGTATATTCATGCTTGATTGGGCTTAAGTAACAAATTCAAGATAAATCCTTCCAGCCAAGAGATATACTCGAACTGGTGATTCCATTGGTATATGTGACCTGTCAACACAAAACGATCAATAAATCGCAATGGCAGTCTTCGTGTAAATGCGGTAAATAGTCAAGTTGGGTTACAAAAGTTAATTCTGGGATTTTTATATTTTATAAAAGTATATACACTCTTCTGTCATCTGTCCAAATTTTCGGACTAGAAATGATTCAGAAGTTTGATTTTTCTTAAATTGAACGCAGACCATGTTTTTGCAGGGGCTTGAAAATTTGGCCGAATTTGATCTTCACATCGCAAGCTTGACCATAATGTAACCCTAAATATAATTGCTTGTTATCCAACATCTTCAAGTCCCACTGTAATGATTTTGGTATCAACACAACGTTACTTTTATGAACTGTTCAATGATGGTGACTGTAAAAGCCAAAGAGGATTGTCCATTCCACAGTTCTCTTTGGAGAGTGATTATTTTTAGGGAACTTTCAACGGAACGGTTGTCAAAGGCCTCCCATTTCGCATGAATGAATACTATCTTTGCAGGCGTTTTTCTCTGCTTTCTTGATAATGGCTTAGGTGATAGTCCAAACCTGTGAATGGGATTTTCAATGGGTTTGATTCATCCATTCTAGACAAATTATACATCATTTTAAAGCTTAGAGTCTCTACTTTAAAACTGTATAAAAAAACACAATTTCATATTTTGCCAACCTATGGTGCATTTTGTGGTGACAAGTCACATATTTGCAACCAGTTTGGTTTGAGAGGCATGTTTTATTTCTTCCAATAATGTCTCTGCCCTGTAAGTAACACTTAAAATTTACAGTTGATCTTATGTTCTCTGTGAAACACCTTCCAAGAGTAATCATGCTAAGGTGCCTCAGATAAGAACAGCTTTCACTCTCACTCACCTCATGGCATACTGGGGTACAGCTGATGAGAAGAGGACGAAAAACTGGTACGGTGATGAGTTGAGGGCGTACGTCTTGTAATCGTCTCCGCACATGTAGGTCTCTTCAGCGGTGTGGGGCAAGCTCTTGTACGCCTCACCAGAAGAGTCTATATAAAAGACAAACATATATTCACACACATCAATGTTGTATCCAAGGCTGGCCTCGAGGCCAATTTCTGGCTGTTAGGATCCCGGTCTTGGTCCGAGTCACCTGTACAAACCCTACAGAAAAGTTGTGTTTTGGGGCCGACCTCGGTCTCGGATACAACACTGGTGCAGATGTGACATTGTCTAACATGAAGATACCTCCTGTAGTCCTGCCTTTGTCTAATGATGAGAGGAACACATCTACTGTCTAAGCAGGGTCTGTGCCACGGGGGCCGGGGTGGGGCCCATTTTTTTTTTAAGTTATGGAAATTTAGTCACGAGTTTGGCCGCGAAAATTTTCCATCAACACTGTGTGCGACTTTTTCAACAGCTTATTTGGCCGCGAGTTTGTCAGGTAAATTTTTTTTTTGGCCCCCCCCCCAAATCCTCCACCAACTAACCCCCCCCCCTTCCCCAACTGAATGATTTTTCGGCTACTTATTTGCCTCTGAAAACATTTTCGCTGCGAAAATAAATTTTGGGTCGTGGAAATTCCCCTTTAATTTCCCCCCCCCCCCCACTGAGCAACTTTTTGGCTGCTTCTTTGGCCACGAATTTGGCTGCAAAAACAAAAAAATTGGCTGCAAAAATTTTCCCAAAGGATTTGGCCCCCTCCCCTGGCACCGCTTCTGTGTCTAAGATTTGGGCTCTGGATGAATTTCATTCAAAGATCTGGATATGGGAATAGCACAGGTTTACTGGAAAAAGCGGGCTTAGACTACAGGGTATGGATAAGGGGATAGATGGCAGGATGAAGATGAGGGGAGTAATTTGTAAGTTGTGGGCAGAGTCTATACACAGCCAAAAGTGACCGTCACAGTGACAGTGACGTAGAATGGTAGTTTGGTGGCCTCATTATTGCCCTGGTTCAGACAGGGGAGGTATGTGACTTTAAATAAAGTCAAAACTCTCTCTGACAAGCAGTAATTCTCAAAGATCTCAAAAGTGTTATGGAATCAACAAATAAGATATAATTGAAATTTGATGGTTATGAAAAAAAAAGGGCTCGATGATTGGAAGAAACTTTCACTTGTCAGAACTCCCATTCGCTATTCACACTGAATGACCCCCTGCTTTAATGCTTTCTCCTAAATTTGTGTCTCTGGCTGTCTTCACCATGGCACTTTTATTCTCTTAATTAAGTGAGATAATATACTCCAATTTTGACATATAATACTCCACATCAAAACTACAAGTGTACTCTTTTCAGATATGCCAAAGTAGAGAAATGATTTTGGTGGTGACACGTAATAAGTGCCATCTGCCCTCACAGATTGTCATCTGGTATTCCAACAACCTATATCACCTTCCCTTTTTTGGTGGTGACAAGTAATACAATAATTACGTGTCATCTGCCCTTAACATTTGTCATTTAGTATTCCAACTACCTAAATTACCTTCTCTCTCTAGGCTGACCACGGGTGGGGATAGACTGCTAACAACAGACTGATAGAACGCCGTCAAGATCTCTCGTCTGGCGGAGTGGGGGAGGGAAATGATTGGCAGGCGGACAGATGACCGCCACTTGTGAGACTTTGGGCCTTTATCCCTTTAATTTAATTAGGTCATTTGTCCCAATTTTGACATAATAAAGGTTATGAGACAGTGTACTCTTTTCAGATATGAAAAATACAGAAATGATTTTAGACAACCGTTGGTAGTTTTGTGGCAGGCGGTAACAAATGATAAAATATGTTCCGTCTGCCTCCAACACTTGTCAATAACAGAGTTGCCAACTTTCATCGACGCCTTCATTAATTTCATGGCTAAAATCAGTCATTTTGCCATATTTTGAGTCAAAAATCAGTAATTCTATCATAAATGCAGTAGAATTACACAAAACTTATTTGATAAATCAGTATTTTTCATGCAACCGTCATTATTCTTTGCTACTTTCAGTAGAAATTACCGAAAATCAGTACCAGTTGGCAGCTCTGCATTTAGTATTCCAACTACCTACATTACCTTCTCTTTCCGGGCTGACCACTGGTGGGAACAGACTGCCGACGACAGACTGATAGAAGGCCGTCAAGATCTCTCGTCTGGCATAGTTGGGGAGGGGCTTCAACTCGGCAGCGCCCCCAGAGATGATTGGCAAGCGGACTGAGGACAGGCACTTGTGCTGCTCAGTGTTGACCAATACATACCTGACCAATAAGGGAATAAAATACCATCATACAAATGCACAGTTGCTAATAAATGAGTGTAATTTTTTTTTTGCCTCGAAATGGTCTATCCAGCAATATGATTAATTCAATTAACCATATTGCTGGATAGACCATTTCGAGGCAAGATTTCCCAGTCAGCCGAATATGAAGGAAAGGGGAGAGAGAAAAGGGAAATATGAAAGGGGAAGCCCCTCCAAGACTCTCCACAATTTATCACCAACCCAGGGCGGGTCTATGGGGGAGGCTGTGGGGCTGTGGGGGGAGGGTGGGGGGAAGGGGGGGGGCGGCTTTTCCCCAACAAAAAAAAAAAATCGGACAGAAAATGTTTCACATTAAAATATTAATTAATAAACTGAAGCAATCTAACAACACTTGAATTATTAATAGAAAGAAGGTAGTATATGCAAATAAAATTTTTTCATAAAAAAATTTTTTTCCTTCCATCCGTCCCAATTTTTCAAACATGTTACCCTAAACAAACATATTATTTTGTTTGGCCTAGGCCAAACAAAATAAATATGTTTGTTACACACGATGTATGCATGACAAAGAGCGTCACATACAAACACAAATCTCTCTTTGAATCTCACTAATACCTTCAAAATATCTCAAATATCTTTGACAAGTATGAACATTACCAAGAATTATGAAATATTTCATGTTCTGATAATGTTCTCTTCGTTTTAAAAATGACCAACGTATCTTTTACGTACGATCCATGCACAGTCTAGCAGCTGAACTGCGCTAGCGCTGTGCCGCCATCGCCACAGGGCTGCCACTCAAATTTTAATTTCCCCCTACGGCGCATGCTAGCTAGCTAGCTGCCTAACGGACGATATTGCCCATAGCGCCCCCCTGCGACGTGAAGCAGCCACAGTTTTTGACTTTCGTGCGACCGGTACGGCACAGTACGAAGCGCCTTCTACCTCTACCGTGGTGTTTTTGCGTGGTTTACGGCATCGCCGCTTGAATTCATCATCGCTATTGCTTTGTCATTTTTGTTTATGGAATACGGTATTCAGATCGTTTCTTTTTTTCGGTAGGATCTATTCATTTAAAAAGGTTTGCCCATTGTAAAGGAACACCTAAAAGAAACTTATTTAATGCTATTTCGCGCGTTCAGATCTGACCAATTTACACCACGGCTGGTGTATTGAAATATTTTATTTTTGTCTCAAAAGGCCTATAAAATTTTATGCTGTGCGGCACCTTAAAAAAAAAGACGGGCGGGCGTTTCCAAAACAACAAAAAAAAAATTTTTAGGCCTAATTAATATGTGACTGCCCAACTCCAAACCAACAAAACAGGGATGCCAGTAGAAAATCATGAAAAGGCCTGATATTTGCCTAAAGCAGCGAAGGAAATAACCCAGGGCGACGGGCGTTTTTAGCCCTTGGCAAAGCCCAAATCGTCCCCTTAAATCCCCAAAACCCAATTCTTTGGGGCAACCATTTAAAGTGAGCTACTCTGTATACAAAAAAAGCCTGAAAAATTGCCTGAAAATAGATTGCCACGGCCTGAATTCAGGCTTTTGCCTGAAAACTGGCATCCCTGCAAAAAGTCGCAGATTACGATTCTCTGTAATTGACCAAAATGTGTCATTTAGGTTGACCAACTCAACTTTTTGAAGTTTGTCATATCAAAAAAAGTGATCTTTTGTCTACCCACTGTCAAACTTTAGTGGCTTAAAACAAAATAAAAACTGAAATATTAGCTGTTTTTCTGGCCAACATTTTTTTTCTTCAAACAAATGCTTCTGCATGGCGATCTGAGTGAACCAAATCTTTCAATCCTTTTTTTCTCCCTTTTCTGTAAAACTGTACCTCCCACCTCTCTCTTTTTTCAATCATTTTTTGAATGGGTTAGGATGGTTCAATTTTAACATGTTATATATCATTTTAAAGCTTAGAGCTTACTCTTTAAATCTATGTAGAAAATGAAACTACATAGAAAATGGAGTTGACACTCCGTTGAAAATTTCCTACCCTAAAATACCAGCATCCACTGGCAGCGATCTGGGGATGCTTGAGGCAGGGGCCTTCTGGCAGGACCTCAGGGCCTCGAAGTGCTGCCTCAATTATCCCCCTCCCCCTTCCCCCTACACGGAACTGACTTTTGCCACTATCATCAAATAACACAGAAAACCGAGTCAACACTCCCTTCAACATTTCCTACCCTAGAATACCCGCATCCACGGGCAGGGATCTGGGGACGCTATAGGGAGGGGCCTTCTGGCAGGACTTCAGGGCCTCGAAGTGCTGCCTCCATTATCCCCTTTCCCCTTCCCTCTACTCAGAACAGATTTACACCACTAATACTGATCAAATAACATGGAAAACGGAGTTGACACTCCCTTGAACATTTCCTACCCTAGAATGCCAGCATCCACTGGTAGGGATCTCGGGACGTTGGATGCAGGGGCCTTCTGGCAGGACCTCAGGGCCTCGTAGTGCTGCCTCCAGGCTGGTTCCACCAGCTGTCCCTCAGCCTCGGCTAGCGTCGGATTGGCGTAGCAGAGAACGCTGACGACGACATCGGGAAGGAGATGGAGGCTGAGAAGACGGTGGGGATCCTGGAGAGATCGGATGCAGAGGAGGAAAATTGATTAAAAAAAACAAAACAAATAAACAAGAGGCTCGGGAGGTACACCGCTCACCTAAGGTCCCACAATGTCTCTGTGTTGCCCATACAGAGTACATCATCAACTGTCGCTCTCACTAATACGTCATTCAGCAGTATTCAGCAGTAGAGAGTGTGCTTGTCCAATACCACTTTCATAGTGAAGGCGAAGTGGAGTTACTCCGGAGTAACTCCGGGTTGAGTTGATCCGCTTGTACTGCGGACCGACTTTACATCCCCCCTTTCACACTGGCAAGCACCGCAGCGATGTATCCGCAGTCGTTTCCATGGTTTCCAAGCGAGTTTGCGCCATAATGTGTGGCCGAATTCCCGAACGAGCGATTCGCGCCGAAATTTGTTTTGCAAGTGCACAGCTGTGCTAGCGATATGTGCAGCGCGAGCGCTGGTATACTAGCTAGATTTCGCAATCAATCGTTGGCTTTATCGTATGTGTTCGCTTCCATTTCACAATGTTACTTTGGAGTCAGTTGTTATTTCTGACGATTGTGATATGATGCTTGAACTGGCCGCAAGAACACGGTTAAAAATGCGGGACATCGACGATTTGTTCGACTTACATCAGAAAATCTAGAATCACATGAATGAATTACGAATCAATATCAGCTATTATTAGTTAAAACTTATGTCGGTTAGCTGGCGCTGGAGTTCATACACTCAATACAATGTATTGCACGCGCACGTGCAATTACGGTCGGCTTGCTTGTGATTGTGCGGAATTGGTCTATCGACAGGAAGTTACGCGCGAGATCACAGCGATTAGCGCATACCGCACTTCCGGTGCGGAGTAACTCCGTTTGTAACCCTCTTCTCGAAGTGGGTTGAGTACTCCGCTTTGAAAACGGATCGAAAAAATCTCACAATTCTCATATTGCCCTCCAAAGTGGAGTAACTCCTCCCGGACTCCGCAGTAACTCCACTTCGGCTCTCAATATGAAAGGGGTATATGAGAACTTGGCTTGCACAAACTTCTGGTTTCATATACATTAACATGGGTTGAGAATTGAAAAGTCCCATATAAATGACTGGTTTAAAATTTGTGGCATATACCCACGGAATTTTGATGCTACCTGTAAATGTCACATGAAATCATTATGCAAATTTGTGACACTCAGAGACAGTATTTAGCAAAATCATGAATTTTTAAAACATCCCTGTGTATGGACCATGGAAGCTAGAATGAGTTGGTCACAATACTCGAACCGTGC
>JZLH01S0009638.1:15630-30879 GCA_001188425.1 Eucidaris tribuloides
GATCTGCACATGGGCTAACTGACAATAGCGCCCTCTATTGCTAAACAACCTATATTGTCAATAAGGAGAATTGTACATAGTTTTGGCCTTTAGAGCCAATGAGGCCACATAACTTATTTGAAAAAGTTACATCCCCTTGCCAAATAGATGTTTTTGTCAAGTTAAGCTAAAACTTGAACATCCATGTTTAGAAATGGTAATGTAATTTGTTCTCTACTTTTTTCTACCCTCACCCTAACCTTAACCTAACCCTAACCTAACCCAACTCTAACCCTAACCTTATCCCCTCAGCTTAGGGCTGGCATGTGGAAGGTATAGATTAGAATATCACTTGACCTTCCGCTAGTTAGTGACTGGACAAAACAGGACAATAGCAGTCATCCTCTAACCCTAATGTAACCCAACTTTACCTAACCATAACCTCACCCTAACCTAACCCGTACCCTAATCCCCTTACCTTAGGGCTGTGGGGGAAGGTAGTTTGGTGTATCACCTGAAGTCCCACAAGTAAGTGACAGGACAAACCTGGGCAATAGCATCATATACTAACCCTAACCTAACTCTAACCTCACCATAACCCTAACATAATCCTAACCTCTCCCAACCCTAACCCTAACCTAACCCTAACCCTAATCCCCTCACCTTAGGCTGGCATGAGAAAGGTAGATTGGTATATCACTTGATATCCCACTGGGCAGCGACTAGACAAACCTGGACAATAGCGCCATTACCTATCCCTAACCTAACCCTACTCCTAACCTCTCCCAACTTTAACCTAACCCTAACCATAATCCCCTCACCTTAGGGCTGGCATGAGAAAGGTAGATTGGTATATCACTTGATGTCCCACCGGACAGCGACAAGACAAATTTGGACAATAGCGCCATAACCTAACCCTAACCTAACCATAATCCAAACCTCTCCCAAATCTAACCTAACTCTAACCATAATTCCCTCACCTTAGGGCTGGCATGAGAAAGGTAGATTGGTATATCACTTGATATCCTCATACCTGCCAACCGTTTCGATTTTTCCAGGGCAGTTCTGGGCCCTGTCTCATAAAACTTTGCAATTGATTGCAACTCTCAAAAATCGATCGCAAGTTGATTTCAACCAATCAGAACCTAGTATTTTAAGACTTACAATCAATTTTTGGATTTGCAATTGATTGCAAGTTTTATGAGATAGGGCCCTGGTCTTATTACAGTTATTAGGCGGTACAGTAAACAATAAAAAGTTTACATAATTAAAAAAATGAGATTAGAGTGCGAATGAAAAAAATATTTGAAACAGCTAAACAAAAGTTTTCTTATGAGAGAAAAAACATGAATAAAACATACCTTTTGTTCCGTCACTCACCAGTGAATGTAAATACGTCATTTCCATTACAATTTGGGCATTGTATTAAAATCACTGTAGCAACCAAGGCATTTGGTTTCATTTATTTTGGTCCTTCATGTTCTATTCTTATCATAATCTACGTTTTGTTGTTGAAGGCACCGCCTAGTAACTGTAATAAGGACAGAACTGCCCTGGAAAAAATTGTACTGGTTGGCAGGTACGTAAACCTTACCCAACCCTAACCTCACCCTAACCTTATGCCTAACCCTAACCCCAAACCCTAATCCCCTCACCTTTGGGCTGGCATGGGGAAGGTAGATTGGTATATCACTTGACGTTCCGCTGGGCAGCGACTGGACAAACCTGGACACCAACATCATCTCCTGTCCACTGAGTGCCCACCACTTGGGCGTGGCCACGACCAGTTTCCCGTCGACGTGCAGACATCCGAAGGTGCTGTCGGCGCTAGTGACGAATGCCTCTAAGGGTTCCTGCAGTGTGATAAAGCATGATTGCATAAATGAAAGTAAATCCAGCCACCCACGTAGTCGGGGATTAAACAAGATTTAAAACCAGGACTACTACTACTACTACATTGACACACATTGCTATTTATTTACACGTACCTTTACCAATGCAGTTCATCTCCTTTGAATTCTTTCTTGCTGTCAACCGCCAAGTTATCCAATATAGTCCAATCAGAGACTGGATCTTGCGATATGTACTGTATGCATTTATATATGTTCTCAATGCAGCAATTACTAATTGTGCATGTATTGTACATGACTCAGACAGGGTATGTGTCCACAAGAACTATTCATGCAGGCTTTTAGAGGTGATGTCTGAATTTCTGCTGATTTTTAAAGAAAAGTTTGTATGGCTCATACAGTTTCATCTTACAAGGACTAAGTCAGGGCTGGATCTTTCCATTTCTTGTACTAGCAGTCGGACAGGTAACTTTGAAAATTCACATGCCCAAAAGGAAGGATAAGGGATTTACACACACTATACACTCAACATCTACAAACATTTCACCTGCCAGCATGTCGGGTAACGATGTCCAGCCCTGGACTTACCGTAGTAGTTATAAATTTAAACAATTTGAAATGTTACTCATGATAATCTGACCTGTGCTTTTTCTATTTTGTTATTATTATCATTGTGCATTAGCTTTATAGCAATCTGTGAAAATCAATGAAATTTGGGACTGTATTACTTGAAAGATAGAGTTCCGGATTTGCACGCCAGAAAATGGAAATGAATTAAATCTGCTCAAATCATGCACAATGTGAAGGTTAGTATAAATAAACACCTGTCAGAGAACCTTTGGGTAGAATATGTAATTTTGTTGAAAATCTGGATGGTTACATTTCAAAATTTGCTTAGTGACAAGTATGGTCTGTTAGTTCCAAAATTGTCTGACCGTCCGCTAGCCAAAGGTCATGCACAGTTCAACCATTAAAACGATAGCAGTGAACGTAGTCGCCCACTGCCCGTCAGCTGGTCATGCGTACTGTGTTCTGCAATTTGAGCAAAATTTAAACTCACAGAAAGAACAATATTCTGGTAGCATATCTTTATAGTTTTCTCATAAACAATAAGTTCATGATGTATGGATCTCAAACTTTCAACACACCATTATAAGTACTTAACTACCGTTTGTATCATAATAAATGGAAGTGAATGGATCTGCAAATCCTGACATCTAACTTTAATCCCTTTAATTTTGTGTAATGGTGCTGAAGAGTTAAAGCAATCATGTCCCCTGGAGTTGCTATTTATGGTAAGAGGGGAGGCAGAGGCATAGCAGCCAGGGGTGGTGGGGGGTCAGTCTGCCCCCCCCCAAAAAAAAAAATTCAGCAGTTTAATCTTCCAAACCACCAGGCAAAATGAAAGGAAAGGACACACATGTTTGACTTAGTGACCAGGAAAATGTTTGGCTTTGCCCCCCTCCCCCCAATAACAGGCACCTGTGACACCGCTGAGGGGAGGCCTGGGAAGTGGCATGGCTTTTGCCATTTCCAGGGTGTCAAAAGATATATCAGAAACTCCCCCAGAAGAGAAGTCCCCTAGAGGACAACTCCCCAGTGGACTACTCTCCCCAAGGACAACTCCCTTAGAGAACACCACCCTCAGAGGACAACTCCCATCCAGGATAACTTTCCTGAAGGACAACTTACTCGTATCAAACTCCTCCAAGGACAACTCAGATTCGTTAAAATTTGGAAACATGGTTCAACTCTTTTGAGGGAGTTGTCTTTGGGGGAGTTCAAAAGGTCATCAATGACCTCACCTGCAGTGTGGCATTTTCGGGACAAGCCAGGACGTCGACGGATGAGGTGAGACTCCCAAAGAGGTCCGAGTCATGGAGAAGGCTGTCAATCACTGGATAGCACACCTATATAAAAACAAGCCAGACACATGTGATCACATGGCATCCATCTTACTTTATGGGTTAGAAACATGGACAACTACAAATAAAATTGAAGTTTGTATGCATATGCCAACACTTTTAACGATATGCCAGTGTACACTCCAGTAACAGTAAGGTCTGGTCATCTCAAACTTTGTATGGCAAACAAAGCTCTAGATGTTAGTAGTAAAAACAAAAAGCACGTCACTGGAGGTAATTTGATTGTCGCTGTTTTTATTTTATTACCAGTGACATTGTGTATCTGTTTTGTAGCAATCCATGACAAGTACTGAGATTTTGGCCATTCTCCCTGAAGTATGGACAGGAGGTTGAACAATGTGGTTAAAATGCCAAAATTTTGTAATCAAATTGCCTTGGTGCAAGTTGGTGGTAAGTAATTGGTGTGAAATGTAAGCCTACTCCCATTCTGTTTTCTTGACAGTACAAGCGTGAAAACATGTGACAATGAAAGTACCATCAACAATTTCACTGCTCTGCATATTAACCCGTTGGAGACGATTTGATTTTACTATAACACGCATTTTCCATAGACCCCAGCACGAGTTAACTCGTACTTAGTCTCCAATGGGTTAAGACAAAACTGTCGCCAGGTGAATGCCACTGGAATCTTGGAATTTGAGATTTACTCACTCTTAGTTCACGTCGAAGTTTCTCTACGTTTCTGAAGCTCACCAAGCCATCAAGTCCAACAAACATGACCTGTAAAAGATGCAGAAAACAACTGAACTATTACTCGTATAGAGAGCATAGTGATGACATCGAACTGGTTTGGAAATATGTGGTGATAGTAGCCAAACCATAACTCAGTGCAACTGCAGCTCTCCTATTGGAAGAAACAACCAGCTGCGACGTGTTGCATCTGGTTCTGCCATTTTCCACGTATATTTCTGAACCAGAGTGAGGTCACACTTCGGTATGCTTAATATACACGAGGAATCATATCTGCGTGTAATACCTCTGATTAATAATCATGATTTTGCCTTGTTACCAAATTGTTGTCATTAACATTGTCAATTGTTTTTAACAGTGCCGTAATTTGTAACAGATTTCACAAATCATATATCAGGGCTCCACACTAACTTTTTTCCCTTTTTTTTCCAAGTGCTAGTGTCGAGCCCTGCATATATGATGAACACCCCTGCATGGACAGGGTCTAAAAATAGACTAGGAATTTAAAATTATCACTTTCAGATTTTTAGTTGCCCGAATAAAAAATTTACTTGCCCGAAAATAAACAAATTAATCAAAAACTTTAAAAATGAATTCTGACTAATTTTATCTGTTCCTTTTTGAATTCGATGTTTTTTTTTTAAATTTTGAGGTTGCAAAATATGTGATTTATAGATTTAAAGAGTCATAAAATTGAGTACAATGAACAAAATTGCACCGAAATTTAGTATTTCAAGTTAACTGAACACTAAATTTCAGACATATTTTGTTCATTTTTGGTAAGATTTTTATGACTTGCGCATTTCATGATCAAAATTTTACTTGCCCAATCAGGCAAGTAAATTTTAACATTTTCAGTTTTTACTTGCCCAACATGAAATTTTACTTGCCCTGGGCAAGCGGACAAGTGCTAGTGTCGAGCCCTGCATACATGATGAACACCCCTGCATGAACAGGGTCTAAAAATAGACTAGGAATTTTGGTACATGTATATGCTATACTTTAATTCTATTCAAAGTTTAACGATCAATAAAATTCCAACCAAACTGAGTTTCTTGCACCTTTACTTTGCTAATGGTTCTGAAATGGTATTTTTCTTTCATGCATAAGTGTAAATACTCAATGTTAATTTTTAGGCATGCAAAAGAAATACACTGCCTTGAAGGCGGGTTGACTGATGATTGAATAGAAATGAGTTAAGTGTTAAAGGCAAGGTCTACCCTGAAGTCAAGTTGGTTTTAATCAGAGCAGAACAGTGACAGAAAGATATTAATGAAAGTTTGGCAAAAATCTACCAAAGAATAATGGAGTTATGAACTTTCAAAGTTATAAAATTTGTGACATCACATGCCAACAGCTCCCCCATTGTCACGTAATATAAATTCCATGAAGTGTCATTTTCTGAGAAAATTGAAAATGATGCTACCTGCACATTCAAATAACAATTAGAAACATCATTTGATACATGCTTCTATGAAAAAAATTCAATTATCATGAACCAATAAAAAGTGGCAATTTATTGAATTAATATTACATAACATATGGGGAGCTGCTCGTATGTGACGTCACAAAATTAAAACTTTGTAAGTTCATAATTCCGCTATTTCATTAATATGTTTCTCTCATTGCTCTGCTTTTATCAAAACCAACTTGACGTCAGGGTGGACCTTGCCTTTAAAGACATTGTATGATATTGTGAAGACTCAATTAAACTAGAGCAGTTGATGGATAATTTTTATTTTAATCGACATGAAACATCCACATGCATGCGTGTACCACATCTGATTAGATGTTCTTAAATTACGAAGGTAATGACCTCAAATCAGACATGTATGAGGCCTTTTGACCATTTGACCTATGACCTGTCAACTCTGAAATATCATTTCATTGAAAGATGCCTTCAGGTAGCAACAAAGGACGTTTAATGTAAAGCCTCCATTTTTCCGCGATACAGAAAACGGAGAAAAATCGCGGAAATGGGAAGTGTAACGCGGAAAATGAGAAATCATGAAATGCTGAAGTAATAACCTTAAAATTGGTAGTAAATTACAAAATAAACAAATATCTAAATGTCTAAAATCATTCTTTAAGTAAATAATACCACTACCAAGCATTAGAGTAACTTTAATGACCCTAACAAACCCCAAGATACTGGTCCCTCTCCCAGCCATCTTTCTCACTACCATGACTACGGCTGCTCCATTTCACTGAGGCTGAGTTGTAATCATATAAGTATAAGGTAATATATAGTGCTTATATACGTGATTTTGAGTAATGCGGAAAATCGCGGAAAATGGAAAATTTGAAAAACGGAATTTTGATTTTGTAAAACGGAAAAATGGAGGCCATAGTTTAATGCACTCAGTAATATCATAGCCCAACCTCATAGACTTTGTGTATGATATTCTGAGTGTGGTACTGGAAGGGTTACGACATGACATACATACCATAGTGTGAAATATATGGTTCAGCAACGTGTTGTAGTGGACATCACAGCTCCCGTCATTACTCGTGACTAACACGAGAGTAATGCTGAAAAATACATAAATTAAAATTATCAAATGGTACGAATCACATTCAAAACAAATACCTAAAATAAATATACTGTAAACTTGGAATATTTCGCGCATTTCGCGCATGCCGATGATAGCGCGAAAATAAAAAAAAGTGAATATTTTGAATTGATTTCAATTGATTTTTGTACTGTTTCAGTGTCTTTTGTTCTTATACAGTGTATAAATGCATGGCTGGCTGCAGAGGTAGCATTGTGCCGCATGTGGTTGCTTGCGCTGTGTTTCGTTTCTCTGTGAAATTAAAACAAGTGAAATGTCACCAAACTCTGTAAGCGCGAAAAATTAATCGCGCAAAAATTTCCACTTTTACAGTAGAAGAATCGCCTATATCATCTTTAATGGCCAAAAAAAAAAAAAGAGATAACAGAATAAATGTGGACAATGCAATACTATGGGGCAATTCCATAAAATATGTACGTCCAACCCCGGGTCCAACCCCTTATTATCTGGGACCTTCCGGAATATATTCTTTGGTTTCTTGTCTAAAGGGTTAATAATGCTCTTAAATTATCATGGCTTGAGCAGTTTGTGTGAAGTGAACATTAAAGAATGGAGATAAATGGGGGGTCGGAAGTACAAAATTGATTATTTGCCCTAAGGAAAAAACAACAAATTTTTTTTTCAGATTTGTGTTAAAACAAGCTTTCAAAAAGGTCAGTCAAGATGTCAAGTTATGCAAATAACAACAATAAATGATTTAATTAGTATTACTTGGACTTTACTGGGATAAATCATAACTTACACGAATCAAAATGCACATGTACCATTTCGAAAATCATATCAGTATCTTTGAAGCACAGTCTACTGATGAACATACATTTCCATCATAACTAGGCGGCCACTTAACCTGTTGGAGACGATTTGATTTCACTATAACACACATTTTCTACAGACCCAACACGAGTTAACTCTTACTAAGTCTCCAATAGGTTAATCAATATCATATTCTGATAATGATTTTTTGCGCAAAATTTTGTATGCATTGTGTGAGCATGCACCAACAAAACCTGCCATTTGTAGAGCAGGACATAGCTCCCATTGTCGTGCTTTCTCATAATGTTTGTGATTGTAATTTTTGCAAAACTGTGTTTGCCCACTGACCCGACAAAAAAAACAGGGGGATTCTCTTTTTTGCTAATTGCTCTTTCTTCCTTCCCCTCTTTTTTAAAGCCAACATGAAGAAGGTGTGGTCAATTAGGCCCCACCCTCTGAATCTGTCAATGGCCATGTAATACAGTTCCATATTTGTGAGTGATTATCATTAAGACAACTTCCATGGAGGAAAACTCCCTGAAAGGATTTTTTTTTTAAAGACTGGAAACACAGTTAAAATCCTCCCAAGGATTTGTCCACAGGGGAGTTGTCATTCTGGGGAGTGCTCCTCCAGGGGAGTAGTCCTAGCAGGGCTTGACAAACCCAGGTGCCCGAGTGCCTGGGACATCTGAAAATTGTGGTCGGGCACTCAGAAAAATAAAATAACGTGCCCAATTGGGCATTCCCTTTTTTTGCAATGATTGATTGACAAAACAACTTACGTCTAGATCAATCATCATGCAATGCAGTCTGCTGGACAATTCATCGAGTGATTGCAAAGATATTCTTGCATACGTATGAGATCTCTCGTGATGCTTTGATTGCAAAATGGTCAATGCATGCATGCAAAGTGCACTCAATATGTTGGGTGTGCACGTGTACATACAGGTACAGTACAGTGCGGTATGTGTACATGTATGTACATGTACGTAGCATGCACACATGTCTGCCGCAGCCGCATGCCGGCTCGCAACCAGCCAGCACCATTCCTCTTACAATGATCCTGTCAGTATGCACATAAACTTAGGATTTGTAGCTAGAAGTGTATGCTTTACTTTTGCTGTTGAATTTTCTCACTGGGCTATAATTTCATAGCACTAACTTGGGAAAATTCGGTCATTTGGATTTTGCTGTCAGGCACTTGAATTTTCAATGTAAGTGACGACTGGGCAGGCAAAAAAAAATATATTTTTGTCGAGGCCTGAACTAATGATTATATCAGTTATTTACCTGTCATGGAAAACTTGCCATAGGACCCTGGCTTCCTCTGTAGTTGTACTCTGCAATGTAACTCCATGGTTCTGGGCAAACATCTGCACTCCATACAGCATGCCTTGTTCAGCAAAGGCAAGCTGGGTGTACATGGAACATCAAACAAAACAACATATTGAAAAGATCAAACATTTGATCTTATTTTGATTAATTTGAATACAGAGATGAATGACAAACATGCTTTGCATCAAATCTCTCTCTGCACACATTTCATTTATGGTCCAAGCTATTGTCCCCTCTGAAGCAAAACATTCATCAAGGTGGAATTGGTACAAATTATATATTTAAAGCCAATATTTTGAAGTTTATGGAACATATAAAAATAATTGTATGGAATGTAAAATTAACGAATGCCAGGGGAGTAATTTGTATGAATAAGTAATTAGTGTGACGTATGGGACATTATATTATTAAATCTGTAAATTATTCTAATGATGTATTTGCAATCTATAATGGGAGGACCTATACACTCCCTTACACAAGGATTATTTCATAAAAATTTCAGGCGTTAACAATGATTAATTATAATTAGATTACGTGCCGGATGTAGTCTCCCGTACGTCACAATTTTGCATATAATTTTTTTAGATTTAAAGTGGGAAAAGCTTGATTGTTTTGGAAAATATTTTGTAAAGTTCTAATTTATGATAGCACACATTGAAAAATAATAATACATTAATGACAATAAATTCCATTCTAATTGTATAGTCAAATCAAAACTTGTGATGTACGGGACAACTGTGTGACATACGGGACATTTTGTAGTCTGCCATGCATACACTAAATTGCATATGACCTTTGTTGTACAGGTCATGGATAAAGTGAGTTATTCTTGATTAAAAAAGAAAACATTATCATAGTATTTGAAGTTAAGAAGTAAATTCCATACATGTACAGACTGATTATGCACAAACTTACTGGATACGTTGCATATCAAAATAAGGTCTGCATGTGCAGACTAGTGGTGTCGGGTGACACTTGCCTAGGTAAGAGCAATGTGCTGTAAATGAATACTACACATAATGTAAAGTATGCATTTTGTGATACTGGGCAGGCCTGATAAAGATTTTAACTTATAAAACTAATATTCAGCAATAGAAATTACATGTAATTAATGTTTTAAAAAATATCTAATTAATTTGCACTAATGAATAAATTGTTCTGCATGTCAATTGATCCATATACATATACATTACACCCCAATTTCTGCCTGTGGCGTAACAATTACAAATATTTACGTCTGCTACATGTAGTTCATAGTTTTATGTTGCTTAATTGTAAAATCTTTAATTTATGAGGAAAGGAAATTAATTCTTGTAATAAAAAGATTATGCATGAAATTGTCTGTTTACATGCATTTCTACATAGGGAAAATTGTCCCGTACGTCACATGTCCCATACGTCACACGCACCTTTTTATATTTTAGTCAGAAGAAAAGCAATAGCAAACAATGAATTATTTCACTTCATGGTAAATAATGGTGCAATGTATAGAGGATTAATATATCACAGATATGATTGATTATGATAAACATTTTTCTCTAAAAAGCACATTTTCTGTGGTCCCGTACGTCACACAGCATATTAATTAAGATAAACCTCGTTAATGGAAGTTTTGAATACTGTAATTTTTACACAATTAGAAGACCACTAAAAGCTTCCCAAACTGCACTACAGATTTAAACACATGTCTCTCTTTTCAGAATAAGGCTCTTTCAAAGCCTCTGAATGTCCCGTACGTCACATTTCAAATACACTGTAGCTTGGACCTGCCCTAATATGATTTGTACTTACTGGGGGATTATGAAGTAACAATGATCTTAGAAACAAGGACTGAATGATTTTCATGTATTTGTATCTTGACAGTAAACCATAGCATCGCTGTTATCCAGTGCAGCCTGGTTTGGTACAGGTTCTCTTTAAAAGAAATAATATTCGTTTTAACTTTGTTCTGCATGGTGCTACTGAAAATTAAAAACATGTAGTCTAGACCTCTACATTCTACTAGTAGTGTGGGTTTTTCATACTTGCCCAAATTTCTGAGTAGGGGGCCTACACTTGGAATAATCATAACTTCAATAAAAAAAAATCAGAATTATTTCTTCGGTTCAAGCATGACCAATTGGTTCAAAACCATTTTATTTCTTGAATTTAAAGGCAGTGGATCTCATTTGCAAACATCC
The DNA here is from genome assembly GCA_001188425.1 of Eucidaris tribuloides. Classification (NCBI taxonomy): domain Eukaryota; kingdom Metazoa; phylum Echinodermata; class Echinoidea; order Cidaroida; family Cidaridae; genus Eucidaris; species Eucidaris tribuloides. Next base: position 26,916 of record JZLH01S0009638.1, read on the forward strand.
CCGCAGACCAGGAAAAGATAACCCATGCCCTTAGACTACTGATGAAGGGTATGTCTGTGAAATCTGGGGGTCCGTGATTGCCTAGAATTTAAAAAATGCAAAAGAAAAACAATAGCCGTTTAGTGTACGTTATATGGTAGGAATTTTATTCTTGCGAGAAAAAAATTCAAATCCGAGTATAACGGTCACTATAATTCCACTAAAACCGAGTTTCAAGCTCCTACATTTTTTTGTATATTTTGCTAAAGGTTCCCAGATGGAATTTCCTTCTAAATGCCATTGTATTTACACAATGTTAATTTTTAGGCATGCAAAAGAGATTCCCTGCCTTTAAAAGATCTTAGAAGTAGTCTCTAAGTGCACTTTTTCCTTGGAATAGTAACTCCTCCTGAGCACCCATAAAACTGTGCGGTAGTAGAGATCAAAACAGGTTCTAGATCTACAACCTCACAGCATGCAGTACAGAAATCGTTGATGGACCGTCCCTCTTCACAATATGGGACAACCTCACCAGGGATCTCTATAGTACAGTGGGGTTTGCACTGCAGGAGATCGAATCCCATAGACATCAGTGGCAAGTGCAGGTTATCCCATGCACGTGCACACCAAAGCGATACATGTAAATCGCATGCACAGTTGCAGGGAAATTTAAAATCATATTTCGATTTGATTTGAGTGAAAAAAAATGGCATTTATGAAGAAAACTGGGATCTATCAGTGAAATCAGTACAACCGAAACATCTGCTGATCATGTACATGTAAGCAGCAGCAGTAACTTTAGTAGTTTTACCAACTCGACTTGTGTTTTGATACAAATTTTTATTTATGTGGCATTCCCATTCAAAAATCAACTCACCTGAAATTGACAAGTTTCGTTGCGTCGCATGTTTTCCTGAGAGTGCTATCCATATATTCTAACTCTAAGTTACATGTACATGCATTAATTACAATGATATGCGCATTTTAGTCTATAGATCGTTGATGTCGGAATATACTGCAGGAGTCTAGACCCTATGTTTGCGTCGCAAAGGTAAGCTAAAGCTGAGAGCACAGCGCTGACGATGTCAATATTGTTAAATGAGAAGCTTTAGAGGAAAGAGTTCATTTGAGACCCCCCCTTGAAATCGCAAAAATGAAATAGTATCATGTTTGTTTCTTAATCCCTGACACTAACACCAACCTAACCCTAAAAACCCTACCCTAACCCTGTAATTTCTACTTAGCTATTTTTTACCTGACATCCAATTACCAATGACATCCAAGATGATATTTCGAGCACCGTTCGTCTCTTTGCTGATGACTGTCTCATCTACAAAACCATACGAGGAGCAGAAGATCAAGAGTTATTTCAAAATGACCTTGACAAATTAGTACACTGGGCAGATACCTGGGGAATGAGATTTAATCCGGAGAAATGTAAAACGATGCGAATCACACGCAAAAGAAACCCAGACCCTACAAATTATACCATGATGGGAACCAAACTGGAGGGAACCAAAAACATCAAATACCTGGGCATCCAAATTCAACACGATCTCCGCTGGAACAAGCATGTCGAAACTGCATCTCTTAAAGCAACTAAATCTCTGAATTTTATTCGAAGAAATTTTTACCACTGTGCCCCATCTGTCAAGGAGAAACTCTACTCAACATTAGTACGACCCCATCTGGAATATGCAGCAGTTGCCTGGGACCCACACACAAAGAAAAATATTGATAGTCTAGAACGAATACAAAACAGAGCTGCGAGATTCGTCTCCAACACATATGGGATAGACACCAGCATTACCTCAATACTTCATGAGCTAAACTGGACCTCCCTTCAGCAAAGGAGGAAATGTCTCCGTTTGACCTGTCTTTACAAAATGATAAATGGACATCTGGATATTAACTACAAACAACATATCTCCCCCAAGCCCCACAGGGACAGAAGAGGACATTCCCAACAATTTCAACAATTGTTTGTAAGCTCTGATGTCTATGCAAATTCCTTCTTCAACCGAACCGTAGTGGACTGGAACAAACTTCTCCCTGGGACAGTTTCACAACCCTCCATCCTTGCTTTCACACACGCCCTCCTGGCAGATCCGTCTATCAAACTGAAAGCTTAAAAATACCTACATTATTTCCAAACTACACCACTCTCTCCGACGTGTCTTAATGTAAAACTCTCCAGTTAAAACTCTCACCGGAGTATTTTGGAGAAGAATCAACCAAGTACCAAGTACCAAGTATCAACGATGAGGTAAGTTGAAAATTTGGAACTTCAAACGGTGGTTTGGCCTTAGCCGTGCAAATCACTGTCTCCTCGTAGAATGCACAGCTCTCTGCACTGTCAAACCACCGTTTGAGATTTGTACGTGAAGTTCCACATTTTCAACTTACCTCATCGTTGATAAAGCGTAATACTTACCTATTTTATGTTTATGCTCCGATTTCCTCTGTTGAGAATAAAAAAAAAAATAATACAAATACAAAAATTAGTGGAAATCCTGTCAGTGCCCAGCTGGTTGACTGATTAAAATGATTTTTCAGGTGACGAACGATCTAAGCACTTCCGGGTAAAGGCCAGTGAAAACAGGTTAGACTTGTTAACAGGCATTTTAACGTAGATGGCGCAATTCAAATCTCTCGTGCCGACAGGGCCCTTGTGTGGAGGCAGAGATTTATGCAGCGCGCGACCTGAAATGAGTCTAATATTCGACTTCCGAGAATAACAGAACAGCCGAAGAAATTTCATGAAGAGAAGGCTGATCCGAATTTTGCATTCAATTTGCAGGGCTACAGGTAAAAATTACAAACAACCTTTAGTTAGAATAATTGACTTAAGGTTATTTCATGATTGTATTGCTGTTTAAACCAAGAAAATGCTTCATAGGCATGAAAAGATAATACATTCAAAATTTCACATGTACGATGGCGAGACGATGAGGCCAGCATGCAAGATCGTGCGGGACGGCCCGGCTACGGCCGCCGAGCTATGGGGCTATACAGCATCTTTTGCACTGTATACCCCATAGTTTTACGGGTGACCGAGAAAAGATTTGGCCGCGGATGAACACCCCACTTTGCAAAATCCTGCGTACGCCTATGCCAAAGAAAAAATGCAGGGGAAAATGGTCTACTCTATGTACAAACTAAATGGCAGAGCTGCTGATCTAAACCACGATAGGCCGTCTAAGCTAATTCGTCCATATTTCAAAATGTCGTCCGTTCTACCCACGGTCATGTCACAATAGGAATCCAGAGGCCGGTTTCACAACGATGTCCTATCCTAGTACTATCCGAACGCGCAAAGTTGGGTGGAAGATGGGAAATTGTCCTAAGTCGTTTCACGAACAACGTCCTAACTGCCTTCTAACTAGTACATTGTATAAACGATAGTATCGCTTGAGGTATCGATAAAATATGTTTCTTTACGGTAGACTTGTACAAGTCGTAAAATGTAGGTATATTTTCCTGGACACAGTGTAGTCTTTTATGCAGACTTGTGTTGTTTTCTAAGTTTAACTTCTTAGTAGCAAAAAGATTACGCGTATTTTGTAAAATAAATATGTAATCAAACATATATGCAGTTGTGTATGACATGATATGATTTCAAACAAATGAATTTTGCACTAAATTACACGTATGCATGAAATATGGTATAATTTTGTAGACTAATCAAGGCTGCCACTCGTAGGGGAAATCCCCTACAAAACAATACATGCTGACTGTGTGACGTGGAGGTGAGAGGCTGTCACGGTGGGCTGTGTTTGTTGATTTATTTTAACTCGAGTTTCTCGGCGCTCATTGGCATTCCTTCTTGATTTATGAATATGACATATATATTATTTTGTTAGTTTGTTCAGAAAGGTGTCCTCTTTCAGAAAATATATTAACGTAATAATATCTTATAGCGTAAAATTGCCAATAACAAAACTAACGCCGAGATTTTGCACATGTGATATTTGTCAGAATTTCA
>JZLH01S0009641.1:4526-22114 GCA_001188425.1 Eucidaris tribuloides
ACACACACACACACACACACACACACACACACACACACACACACACACACACACACACACACACACACACACACACACACACACACACACACACACACACACACACACACACACACACACACACACACACACACACACACAGCCATCCATCCATTCAGCCATCCACCAATCTATCCTTCCATCAATTCATCAATCAATTAGCAATCGATCGACCGATCGATCGATCGATCAATCAATGAATCCATTCATCCATCCATCCATCCATCCATCCATCCATCCATCCATCCATCAATCAATCAATCAATCCACTCAATCAATCCATCAATCACTCCATCACTCCAAAATAATTTAAAAAAATCACTCTACATTCACTCTTTTTTGACATTCACTCCTTAAAGAATGAACAATTTCACTTGCTTCACAAAAAGTTATACCATGATAGCAGGAGATGTATCCAGGGGACTGGGTTTCCATGACGACGGTCCGTACAGTCTCCCATGATGAGGAGCGTGGAATATATCGTATTGACTGGTGCCATTAATAGATGCATCCGAAATCCAACCGCTTTCCAGTCCAAGTGGAATATGACATGGACGATCTGATATAGAATGGTATAAACAGACTCGAGTATGAAAACTCTTTGACAAATTTTCTTTTAAAGCCATTGGCTAATATTTACCACAGTTTAAAAAATCTGAGCTACACGATTCCCAATGCTACCAGTGTCTTTGATAAGGTCTGAAAATGAAGCCCTGAAAAAAAATTGTATTTCAAAATGATTATCTAGTGCTTTAAAAAAGTGAGAATCGTAAGTTGAATAGATTCACCTGCCCATTTCCTCCCATAGACTTACTGTGTGTAGATCTAGGCTATTTTTTTACTCGCCCGAGTATTAATTGTTTATTCATTCATATCTTGCCAGTGGCAGCATACATTTCACAGCTTTCGTATTCTAGGGTGTTTATTTGTCCATTCAAACACTACTATGTAGCTCAGATATCAAAGTTTGACAATGTTTTAAAATGAAGCTCCACAATGTTAGCCTATCACTTTAAATTATACAGCACGTAACTATTTGGAAATTGACGGTTTCACAAGAAAACAACTGAACAAAAAAGAATAAATAAATAAATACATAAATAAATAAATAAATAAATAAATAAATAAGGAAAGAAAGAAAGAAAGAAAAAGGAAGACAGAATGTTAGGAGGAAAGGAAGAAAGGAAAAAAGAAAGGAAAGATGGAAGGATGGAAGAAAGGAATAAAGGAAGAAAGAAAGGAAAGAAGGAAGGAAAGAAAGAAAGAAAGAAAGAAAGAAGAAACAATGAAAGAAAGAAAGAAAGAAAGAAAGAGAAAAGGGTATGTCCAGTCAGGTGACTGTTCCCAACCAAGAAGATTTGTAGAATCTGCACGACAATTTTTTTTATACAGTATAACACAGCTATGACGAGTGTTTCTGCAGAGCAATATTGCCCTCGCATTGCCAAAAGTCCATGAAGGAATCCAATTCATCAAGGGGGGACGAATGAATAGACCATCCCCCTAGATGAATATGATGACGTCACAGATTTTCGCCAGGGCTGCATATACTCACATGTGACGACATTAACAACCATCTCGAACCCTGCTTCTGTCACGAGGTAGTCACTGACAAACTGTACCCACATCCATCTGGTATTGGACACCAGGTCTGACGGAATCTCACCTCCTGTCAACTGGGCTATAACCGTATCTGGATCAGACAACACTTGACCATCTCCGAGGTACAAAAAATCGAAACTATGTAGAAACGGATATACAACAATCACACAAACAAACAAACAAGATTAAACATTTTGTTTTTTTGTTTTCTTTTTTACAATGGACAGCCATGACGTATACACTATTACAAAAAAATGCTTATAGCTCTAAAAATACGTTCCCTTGCATGCATTAACTACATTAATTCAGACAGAAAGCTAAATAGTCCCTGCAGCTATAAACATCATTTCATTGGTATGAATTTCCCTATGTTTTTTATAAACTTCTCAAAAAAGTTCCGCAACTCAACTTTAAGCGTCGATATCTCTCTTTGTATTGTAGTATAATATTTTTTTTGATAAGTTTGTTTTCCTTCGACAATGATACCTCATTTGCTTGGATTATGGATTCATGGAATGTGCAATATATTTAAATATGGGGCAAAGTTCAAAGTGAAACGCTATAAAATGCATTGTTATCGTCTTTTGGTCAACGTTCATTTTATGGAGAGTGGATTGATTTAATGATTGTGTGGTTTAAACCGAAGTGTTATGTGTTATTTGTACACTTTGTTTTGAAAATGAAATGTGATTTAAGTGCGTAATTGTGAAATTACGATTGTGTCTGAGTTTCATTAGGATTCTGGCAATTTTTCAAGGCCCCTTCCAACAAACAACACATAACACTTCACTAAAATCTATTATAACATCATTGAACACAATTTACTCTCCATACAAATGAACGCTAAACTGGGGACGATTTTAATGCATTTTCACCACGGCTTTTCACTTTTGACTTGGCCCTTTAATGTGTTGCACATTCCATAAATACATAATCATGCCAAACGAGGTCTCATTGCAGAGGAAAATAGAACTACAGGAAAATACACAGACTTTTCAACGATACAAAAATTAAATATCAACTGTTATAATTGTAAAACCAAGACGGATATCGACGCCTAAAGTTGATTTCCGTTACTTTTGTTAGAACTGTACAGTATTAATTCAGATAAATTCGACTTCTTTGCTAACATTGCTTAGCAATACATTGACTGTCGAGTCTCGAAAAGTTTTTGAACAAAGTTCATCAAATAATAAGTATCATCCAACACTTACCCTTCTTCAAGTCTAAACGATTCGAAGTGTACACCGACGAAGGTTGTTGATGGCGCCTCGATTGTGTACGAAACAAACATGTTGTTGGTATACGGGAGAGGGAAACCCGGAGAAGCGATGACCACGCCCACATCCTCTTGGTGTGTAGAATTCAGAATATAGGTGACTGTCTCGACTAAAGTACAGAAAAGAGTTAACATGTCAACTTACAATTTAGGCCACTTCGAACTAAACCCTTGTCGTACATCACTTCGAATATTCTCAGTGAAAATGTAAAAAAAAAATCTTATCTGACATCTTTGTGCTTAGAATTATCATTATCATAGGCAATCCAGGAATGTGAATCTTCTAAATTCTTGAAGTGTGGTTTATAATGAGACTGATCTTTTATGCAATCATCGAAGTTGTCACTTCACCTTAAATGTTTTCTGTCACCGACTCATATTAAATGACTGTAGAATATTTGGTGATAATGATGGAAAGAAGGTAACAGAGAGAGAGAGAGAGGGAGGCGCTGTAGTGTTTAAAAGGAAGTAAATGATTATCCAAATCGATACAATTTAAAAGGGTGTCAATACTACTGAAACATCTAAAGTCTAAAGTTACCCTTGATGGACTAATCTTCCATTGTTTGTAAGACAGTCACTTTCAAAAACTCATTTGTTCATTGGAAGCTCACCTGATTTGTGTAGGTTTTGTCTCTTAAATGTAGTATAAAGATAATTAAAGTGTAATGCGCAGTAGAGTATATTATTATAGTATCTGCGCGATACAAGTCCTTAATTATTAACATTATTATTATTAATGACAATTATGAAATGCCAATACGTTATTTTGAAGCCTTCAATAATAATGCATGCAGTGAAAACTGAAATCCTATTGATTATTCTAAGACCCCAAACCCTCACAATTTCACCGCGCGGACACTGATAATTGAATCTTACCATACGAAGATAACTCAAGGAAGAAGCCGCCTGACGTCACAGTCACATCGGTCAAGAATTGAACCCAGACGGTTCGATGCCGCGTTTCAATTTCACTTGGGATGGCGCCACCACTTAGCGAAATGAGGACGGTGCCTTCTACACCAACCTCCTCCCCATAACCGATTATCAGTCGATCATGATGGTCCTCCAAACTGAATGCAGTAAAGTTGAACCGGACGTTGTAGCCATCGGGTGCAACTACCACGGTTCGTATATCGAGATTGTTGATGTAATTTTGGGGATAACCGGGTGACGACATCGTACGAGTACCAGAATCATTCAAAAAGATGAATGTCGTATTGTATTCTGTGTAAACAGAAACACAAAGAAGTATTTAAATCACAACATCCTCGTTAAATTTCATGAATAAAATCGATTAGAAGTACTTTTTTAATATCTAGCTGTAGTTCTACAATATGACGCTTCCACTTTAGGTAAACTACTTCTTATTGAAGTTTTCTATTAGCTCTTAAGTTCGGGGACTAGCTCTAGTTCTACAATCTAACGTTTCCACCTTTTAGTAGACCACTTCTTATTGAAAGTTTACTATTAGTCCTTAATTTCGGAGACCATATACATCTGTATTTACCCTTTCAGATGCCCATTTATGACTGTGTCGACGGCCTTGCTTAAATTTCCTTCTGTAAAGTATGCAGTCTACAAACAAACTTACACATCCTAATTAGTCAGAGACGGTGTAGTTTTGTAATCTCTATTTCACTCATGTTAATGAGAATGAAGTCGAGGATTGCTTCACACTTGAAATTTTAGTGTATACCTCTAAAACGACACTCTGACCTTCTACAGCATATTTCTCATGTTAATGTACAGTGTGTCTCAAAAATAATTGTGCAAGTCAAAAGCGCCCTCTTCGGTAATGAGAAAAACATTTTGTGACGTGATGCTTACATCACCATCAAGGGCATAGTCTTAGCTTTCAAATGCCGTTTGTTCTGTTCAGTTTGCTTGTTTTAATCCTGAGCTATGCTCAATTATCAACGAAAAGGTAAAATCACAAATGTGCCACTTGTACTACAGTCAATAATAGCATCAGGCCCTCATTCCGTAAAAGTGACACAATTGTGATTCCACCCTTTTGTTGCTTACAAGATATCTCGAGATCAAAACAAGGAATTTGAACAAAACAAACAGCATTTGAAAGCTAAGACATTGCCCTTGATGTTGACGTAAACATGTGTCACAACAATTTATTCTAACTGTCAAAGAGGGCGCTTTTTACCTGTACAATTTTTTGAGAAGTGCTGCAGCATGCCTCAAAAATTTGTGCAAGTAAAAAGCGCCCTCTTTGGCAATTAGAAAGTACTCTTGTGACATGGCGCTTACATCAACGTCAAGGGCAAAGTCTCAGCTTTTAAATGCCATTTGTTTTGTTCAATTTGCTTGTTTTAATCTCGAGATATCTTGCAAACAACACAAGGGTGGAATTACAATTGTGTCACTTTTACAACGGAATGCAGTAAAAGTGGCACAATTGTGATTTCACCCTTTCTTATTTAAATTAACATTTCTCAAGGTTAAGACAAGCAAATTGAACAAAACTAACGGTATTTGAAAGCTAAGACTATGTTCGTGACATTGACGTAAGTATAATGTCACAAGAGTATTTTCTAATTGCCAAAGAGGGCGGTTTTCACTTGCACAATTTTTTTTGAGACACACTGTATATGTTTTTCTTGTGTGAAATGTAGCAGTTTCCTGATGACATGCATTAAAAAGAGTTTTCTAACGTGAGCTTGTGACCATTTTGTTTTCAAGAGTTAAAAGCAGTTTCGTTTTATAGGCAGTATTTGCTTTTTCTGTCGGTGTATTTTCTGGTACGTTTCATTTGTTTACTTGCAAAATAGGTTTAGGACATGATTCTTGTAAAGTACAAGAAATATGTTGATTTTTTTTAATTAAGTATGTGTATGTACCATCTCGCAATCTAAGATCTGCTGAGAAAGATCTTTTGCATTGTCGTAGTATTCAGACCAAGTTTTATTGGAAGCGATCTTTCGCTCATGCTGCCCCTTCACTCTGGAATATCATTCCATCATAATTCCATTCCAAATTGAAACACGGTACAGACAAACATAATTACCAATGTCGCACATCACTCCACGATACCCTGGTGCACAGATGCATGTAAATCTGCCTACACCATCAATACATGATGCTCCATTGAGGCAAGGGTTACTGTGACACTCACTTTCACCTGGTATGTCAAAGACGGAGGAAACGAAAATCAAATTCACCCGTTTAAACGGTTACAGTCAGATGTAGAATACTTTCCACAGGCGTCAATCATGGGGGGGGGGAAGTTGCCCCATGAAAATATTGGGGGAGGCAAACATATCGTTGCCCCCCATAATTTTGATAACTTTAAAATACATGAAATACACTGCATGAATATGTTGAAAAAGCACTGCAAAACCATAAAATTAAACATGAAAACATTACCAATAATACACAATTTTCATTTGTCCGCAAAGTTTTATATTACAATTTTGCACGCCCAGCGCACGGAAAGTTTGGAAATTTTCTTACTTTTGCTACCCCCCCCCCAATTGGAAAAATGGGTCGACGCCCGATACTTGCACTTTGTCAGAACACTGTGGTAAGTGAAAATACATACGTCCCTGTCGCAAGTACACTGCAACAAGTAGGGTGTTTGATTTAACACGTGGTCCAGGGTGTTGCCCAGTGTAGAGAGGTGTTAATCTCAACACCCTGGTGTTCATATTAATATTCTTGCTGTCTGAACTATTTTGAGGTATTTATTTTACACCTAAAGTGTTAAAACTTCATATCTAGTATCTATAATGGGTAACACCACGAGTGTTTAATTTAACACACCCGATTTTGCAGTGTATGGATTCGAAATATCCAAGTCAGTATCGTGCATGACTTTGTGGCTCAGATGCGTCCTTCCTGAGATTCGGGGCGGGAAGGGCGGATGAATCACAGCTCAGTGGGATGAACATATTGGTGAAGCAAACATAACAGTTTTGACGATTTGTAAGATTCATAGCGGTGCTAGACACTTCAAAACCATTAATCATAACTTAAAAATACTACTTAACATACACAAATTTCCAAATGTTGAAATTGCAATTTTGCACGCACAGCGTGGCGAAAATTTTGACATCAGTTTTGCCCAATCTAAAAAGTGGATCGACGACAGTTACGTCAGTTACGTCACTGCTTTGGATTTAGTTTGCAAAGAATATCTATATTTATGACTTCAAAGTTTCGGTCTATAGGACCTTCTTGCTATCTATTCCCGTTAAACAATATTGCTTACTTTAATTCATGGCCCTGGGAAGCGGGGGTGCTGGGGGTGCTGAAGCACCCCTGGAAATTTTTCAGGGGGTGCGCAGCACCCCCTGAAAAATTTTATGTATGTAATAATGCTTTGTTTACACAGCCGACAGCCACAATGCTTTCACACACACCCACACACACACACACACACACACACACACACACACACACACACACACACACACACACACACACACACACACACACACACACACACACACACACACGCACACACATACACACACACACACTTCATATCATAAAAAACATAGAATTTTAGTGATGAGATGCTTTTTTCAGTTAGAAATAGCTTACATTTTCCTTAAAATGTATCAAGTGATGGACTATCTCTTATATTACTTGCTAGATTGTTAAAAAAAACAGGACCTTTGTACAAATTTTGAAAATTTGGTTGTAATAATGAGGAAAATGATAATTAGATGCTGAAGTTGTATCATAATTATTATGAATATTGCAATTAAATGAAAATAAGAAGATATATGGTGAGGTATTGGTGTTGTGAACAAAGAAATACTAGTATATAAATTGCAACGTTACAAGATAATGATTTAAATCAGAGACATTCAGAATATTCACTTGGGCAAAGAGTGGCCTTGACGTGTGTGCAATAAAAGAAGAATGAGAAATTATTCGGACAGTTTTCTTTTGTAATTGGAAACATTCTTAAAAACATGCTGATTGCATTTCCTCTGAATTTAAAATGTTCAGAAAGTGTATGTTTTCGGCGAATTTTTATTTGATTCTAAGTTAAATACATTGTATTACTATGGCATAAAATGATGTTTACAAACAAGTTCGGTTTAGGAAAAGAAAATCTGATTCTTATTGGTGTATACCATACGTTTTCAGAACTTTTCAATTTGTCATTTCTTTGTAGAGGAGGGGGAGGTAAAAGTAGGAAAAATGTGTAAAATTTCGGCACGCTCTGCGCGCAAATTGCAGAAAAACATATGCTAACTATTTTTCTCGCAAAGCGCACAAAAAATGGAAAATTGTGTAATATAAGTTAAATGGTTTTGTAGTGCCTTGCGCTGCTTTTTAAACATAGATTTTGCAATTTGTCAGGGTTTTTATTTTTGAGGGGAGGAGGGGACAATTATGTTTGCCCAATATATTGTATTTGTTTTAAATGTATGCTATATCGTTGATGCAGGGCCCCCGAGAATAACAGTATCAAACTACTGATGGGGTAACCCTGCTAAAAATAAAGCTCAATAAATAAATAAATAAAATAAATAAATATTTTCATCGATGAGTTAATAAAATGGCACAATTTTCGGCGCGCTTCGCGCGCAAATTCAAAAGCAGGCTCACGCAAAGCGTATTTTTTGCATTCCGTTTTAAAAATTTGTCAATTTTGGGAAGGGGGCAAAAAGAAAAGATGTCCAGTTTCGGGGCGCTCCGCGTGCAAAATTGCAGTGATATATATGCTAACAATTTTCTCGAAAAGCGCGCAAAAAATTGAACATTGTGCAATTTGTGTGCATATGCAAGTTTAATTTGTTTTGGTGCCTTGCACTACTTTTTGAAATAAATAGATTTTTACAATTTGCTAGGGGTTTTGGGGGGAGGGGAGGGAACAAAACAATATGTTTGCCCCAATATTTTCATTGGCGAGGTCATATACTGGCACAATTTTCAGAGCGCTCCGCACGCAAAATTGCAATAATATTATGCTAACAATTTTTTTCGCAAAGCGCGCAAAAAATTGAACTTTGTTTTGTAAGTTTAATTGTTTTGTAGTGCCTTGCGCGGGGTTTTAAACATACATCTTTTCATTTTGTTAGTATTTTGGGGGTGGGGGGCAAACCATTGTGTTTGCCCCATATTTTCATAATATAGGTGTGGCAATAAAATGTCACAATGCACTTCGCGTGGAAAATTACATAGTAAGCTCGCGCCAAGCGCGCCGCAAAATTGAAGACTGATGGGTAAGTTTTATTTGTTTTAGTGCCTTGCATCGCTCTTTAAACATAGATATTTACAATTTGTCAGGGTTGTTTTTTTAGGGGGTGAGGGAACAAACATATGTTTGCCCAATATTTTCACTAGCATGATAATAAAATGTCACAATTTTCGAGGCGCTCAATTTTCTGAGAGCAATTTTTGGCGTGAGACGCGCCACAAAATTGAATATTGCGAAAGTTTAATGGTTTTGTATGCCTTGCGGTACTTTTTTTAACCATATTCTTGCATTATGTTTTGAGAATTTTTCAATTTTTGAATGGAGGCCGTAGTAATAAAGGTGTCCAAATTTTCGGCGCGCTCCGCGCGCAAAATTGCAGTAACATATTTGCTAACAATTTTTTCGCAAAAAGCGGAAAAATGTGTGTTTTTTTAGAGCCTTACAGAGCTTTGTACAATTTTGTCATTTTTTTGGGGGGGGGGGGTGGGGTGGGGGCAAAACAACATGTTTGCCCCAATATTAGTGGCGCGATAAAAAAATGTCCCTATTTCCGGCGCGCTCCGCTTGCAAAATTGCAATGTAGGCTAACAATTTTTTCGCGAGGCAAGCCGCAAAATTGAATATTGTAACAGTATAATGTTTTTACAGGCCCATAACCAGGCCGGGGGGGGGGGTTTTCCCCCCGCGGGCAACCAAAGGTCAGCTCGGTAAAAAAAACGTAAAATGAAAGTCACAGAAATATAACGGCACACACGAAGGTGCGTCAATCCATTTTCGGATGGGGGGGGGGGGCAATATTTTATTGGGTCGGTACTAAATGTCAACATTTTCCGGTGTAGCTCCGCGCGCCAAAACTTTGCATATTAGGCGTACATGTTTTCGCGCAAGGCGTGCCGCAATTAAATATTGTGCAATGGTTCAATTGATTTGTAATGCCTTGCGCCATATTCTTGCATGACGATTTAAGAATAAATTCAGTTTATAAATTTTTGGTTGGTCGCTGGGGGGGGGCAAAAGTAAGAAAAGTCGTCAATTTTTCGCGCGCGCGCGCGCGCAGAAGTGCACATAATCACATACTGACAATTTTTGATGCCAAATCGCCAAAAACTTGATAACATTGTGTGAGAGTCGTGTTTAGTAGTGTTTGCGCCACTTCTGGCATTACGTTTTTAAAATGATTCAATTTGTCATTATATTTGCTAGGGAGGACAAAAGTAAGAAAAATGTTAAAAATTTTCGGCGCTTTGTGCGCGCAAAATTACAGTAATATATATGTTAACAATTTTTCTCGCGAAGACGNGAACCCCCCCCCCCCGAACATTGTGTAGGTTTAATGGTTTTGTAGTGCCTTACGTTGCTCGTGAAACATCATTTTTAATTGTCAGTTTTTGGGGGAGGGGTGGAGGAAGGGGGAAGCAATACCATATGTTTGCCCTAATATTTTCATTGGCGTGGTAATATAGAATAATACAATTAATGGTTTTGCAGTGCTTGGGCTGCTTTTTAAACATATAATTTTTCAATTTATCATTTTTTTATAGAAGCGGAGCAAAACAATATATTTGCCCCAATATTTTCATTGGCGTGGTAATAAAAAATAATGTCAAAATCTTCGGCGCGCAAGTCTTGCAATATACGATAACGATTTCTCGTGCGAGGTGTGCCGCAAAATTGAATATTGTGAATGTTTCATGGTTTCGTAGTGCCTTGCGCTACTATTTAATCATATTCTTGCGTTATGTTTTAAGAATTTTACATTTTTTTCAACTTTTTAGTAGAGGTACAAGTAAGAAAAACGTCACGTTCTGCTTTAGGGGTGATCCCTCACTCGCCATCCCCACATACAAATTGGCTACACTTCCAGCATATACACGTAGGTCTAAATATGTGGTTATTCTGGCATTAATTAGATATTGTGACAAATAGAAATGTGCTCCCCCCCCCCAAAAAAAAAAAGACGTGTAATATACGCTAAAATTATAATAATCTTGCTAATTAAAAGTATATACTTTTATATTTTTTAAAGGGAAAAATGCAAATGTTATTTGTTCAATTAGCCAGAATAATGAATTGAAAATGGATGAAATATTCAGATTGATTTGTCACTAAAGGAAGCCAACAATATAGATTTTCAAAGGTGAGAATGCATTTTTTTCTTACCCTGGGAGGGGAAAAAACCCTATCTCAGACCCTCCCCAAAGCTATCCCAACTCGTTCCTTCGCTTAGTCGGTCCTCCATGTCTGCCCCTCCCCCCCATTGAAAAATCCTGGTTACGCCAGTGAGTGGGACAAAGGCCAAGTAGAATTAAACACGTTTGTCACGTTTAAGGTCTTTTTCATCTCAGTGACTTATGTTCTATTCGAATCAAGCACATGTAAACACCATCCACTGAAAACGACAAGCTATATGCTGTTTGCTATTTGGAGAAAATCATACTGCCGTTATACCTGTAAAAGGTAGACATTAAAACGCTGTTTTGGGGGCTCAAAATGAAAAAAAAAAATCCCTACTCTGGAAGGGGGATTCCCCCTCCCAGAACCTCCCCCCGCTCGGTCGCTTCGCAACCTCGCACAAGGTCCGTTCACATAGATTTTTGAACCCCTCTCCCCCCCCAAAAAAAATCTGAAATCTGGTTACTGGCTTGGTTTTGTAGTGCCTTGTGCTATTTTTTAAACATATTCTTGCATTACGTTTTAAGAATTTGTCAATTTTTGTAGGGGGCATAAGAAACCAAGATGTCCAAATTTTTGGCGCGCTCCGCGCGCAAAATATGCTAATAATTTTTCGCCTAAAGCCACTTTATCAACACGTTCTGCATGGAGGAGGATCCCTATATCTATTGGGCATCAAGGTCAGCTTGCTACAACTTCTCTAAACTATTTAATCTTCACATGATCAACCACTCACGCGAAGAGGAAAGGGAAAACACACCTTTTCGCATAATGACTTATAGACAAAAAAAGAAAGAAGGAGAAGAAGTGGAGTAATTTATGATAGATAGATAGATAGATAGATAGATAGATAGATAGATAGAGATAGATAGATAGATAGATAGATAGATAGATAGATAGATCGATAGATAGATACATAGATAGATAGATCGATAGATAGATAGGTAGAAAGATAGATAGACAGTAGATAGATGACGATAGAGATAGATAGTAGTGTAGATAGCATAGATAGCATAGATAGATATATTATATCAGCACCCCGGTCGAAAAAAATCGTTCCCAGGCCCTTTAAAGTTTAATTACGTTCGAATGTCGACTGTGGTGGTTTCTTTAACGCACACAGGACTGTTTTATGTATATTGAATCCCCAACGATGTCGGTTGAATAATATCTTATACTGAATTGAAAAAGTATATAGTGAATAAATTTTTGTAGTGAATTACGTTGACTAGAATGAACTTAGCGTCTCGTAGAGTTCATTGGAACTTGTTTTATTTAATCAATAGTATACTGAGATGATGTAGAAACACTGGAATTTTATCGAAACAAATACTTCTTTAACCGTATAATCATATAATAAACAATATGGGTAAAAAAAATCAAAAACACCAAAACGAGAAGCATGTTTATTCATATTACTCGTTTTTATGGAATAACATTACTGGAATGGGATTTCATTCCTTTCATGGCAATATAAATATGAAAGAATATATATTTACCTGCGTTTATTTCGCAAATATAATACAAGTGATAGGAACAAAAGAAATCGTTCCATGTTCCAGCTGTTGTTAGGCAGACACAGTCCTCATCCATGAAGCCATCGTTCGGTTCTCCAGTAAACCAAGCCCTGCAAGGAGGTTGACCAGATTTAAAGGTATCGTTTAACAATGTTTCTAGTTATGAATGAATGAATTGGATAAATGAATGAATGAATGAGTTGAGTTTATTTCGGACCAATAACACCATGTAAAAATATTACAATATTTACAAATTTGAAAAAAAAATAATATGTACATCAATAGACCAAATATTACAATAATAAAGTGTACAATATATGAAGTGAATTATGTTTATAATTTGATACATATATAAATATACTAGGTGTTAAAAATAATATTTGTCAATTTTGGAAATTAATAACACAAAAACTGTACAACAGACTATACTGGTATTGAGTATAGTTACAGCAGAGTAGTGACCATTTTTGTTTGAGGTGGTTTGAATATGATATCAATAATCATTTTTATGTAATTCATGTTTATTTAAAAAGTTAGGGTTCAGATTTTGCTCAATATCCAACCCCCTGTACAAAATTGAAACTGTACAGAAATCAAATGGTGTGTGTGAGAGTGTGTGTTTAGTCCCCACACAATAGCAACACACAATGGCAGTGAATAGCGCGCGGTAGAAACCTTGGTATGCCAATCTCTCACTACAGCCAGGTGCTTTATTAATATTCATAAGTAAGCCTGGCGACTGCTAGACTTTATCATGTTATTCACTATCCACAGTCTTTGTCTAATGCTATTGTGTGGGGACTAGGCACACGGTCTCACACACACCATTCGATTTCTGTACAGTTTCAATTTTGTACAGGGGGTTGAATATTGAGCAACATCTGAACCCTAACCTTTTTTTTAAAAGCATGAATTACATAAAATTGATTATTGATATCGTCTTCAAACCACCTAAAACAAAAATGTTCACTATTATGCTGTAACTATACTCAATGCCAGTATTATATGTTGTACAATTTTTGTGTTATTAATTTCTAAAATTGACAAATATTATTTTAACACCTAGTATATATCTATATATCTATATCTATATCTCTATATCTATATCTATATCTCTATATCTATATCTCTATATCTATCTATCTACATGTATCTATCTATCTATCTATCTATCTATCTATCTATCTATCTATCTATCTATCTATCTATCTATCTATCTATCGAAATATGTATGTAAGAAATTCATCTTTATACTTCAAAGACTTCAAATAGACCCCAAGTTCGTTTTTATACTTTGTAGTAGTTTCTTGGAATTCAAAGATTGGTACGAACTTATATATGGGCGCGTTTTTGTTTTTCATTAACTAAAATGTTTGTAATAAAAGCAGTTTGAATACATACGTCTCGTTTGGATTAAGCTCCGTTCCGTCCATCCAGGTAAAGATGCCTTCTTTCCGGAAGTCTTTAAGTCCGATCCAGAAGTAGATAAAACCTCGCCACTGGGCCACAATATCAGTCAAGAAATCCTGATAAATGCCAAAAGATGGAATCGTGAGTTTCTTTGATGAAACTCAAATGGAATTTCCAAGCGCATCGATACCTTCTCAAAAGTGTTTGTGTGTATATGTTTGTTTGTGTGTGTGTGTGTGTGTGTGTGTGTGTGTGTGTGTGTGCATGTGTGTGCATGTGTGAGTGTATGTGTGTTTGTGTGTGTGCGTGCGTACGTGTGTGTGCTGTCAATATAAGTCAAATGTCACCAAGAATATATGAAACTGCATTTATTTGAACAAATTTACTAGAACACACACACACACACACACACACACACACACACACACACACACACACACACACACACACACACACACACACACACACACACACACACACACACACACACACACACAATCGCCTTTGGCTAAATAAACAATTATTGTGAACTGTAATGTCGAGAGCGTTAACAAGTCTAATATGATTGCATGTGTAATAATTTTTATTTCGGAACATAACAGGTGTATAAGCATAATTTACGAGAAGCAAATGTATGGATTTCATATGGTATATTTTAATCACAACAATGAAACAAAGGTGTGATTTCCAGTCAAATAGTTACCAAGTCACCGAGTTCAAGCATGTACCCATTTTACCGTCAGTCTATTTTAAACTAGACCAACTTTGTGTTGTCGGTAATGATTTTTAATGTGGATTGCACTATTCGAGTGTTTAGCCACTGGAGAACTAAAATATGTGGCAAATGCACTGGTAACGGAATTTATTGTGAAAGAATCTATAAAAGTCTTTTTGTGTCCACGTGGTCAAAAAACATGGGTCAAGAAATAGTTTAGGTTTTGATTCTTTTGGGGCGACCGAATACAAGTATATACGTACGTTGATATTCCGTGTTTTGGCCATGGCAAGTTCTCCACCGAACGACGAACAGATTTGTCTCGCTCCATCGAAATTGTTAGGCGCGTCGTCCGCAAAATAACATTTGTCTTGATAACCGTGCCATCCCAATGGACACCGGACATTTGTATCTGCAATACATATATTAAACAAAATCTGTATAAAGGTGCAATATTTCAGTATTTCCGTCTAATGAAGACGCACATGTACAAGAAGATAATCAGCAGAAACATAAATATCAATTTATACACCACAGTCTCACCACACATTTCATTTGCTGTAGTATTTTGTTCCAGTTTTAATTTACAATCTGTTATTTATTGTTTTTTAACACTGATAACAGCAGATTCTCAAACGCTAAGAGCATACTTGATGCTTTATGGTATATATTCATAGAATCTTGTGACATTGCTTTACGCTTTGGGAATTATCGTGGCAGAAAAAAATAGATAAGGATAAATGAGAAACCGAGATAAAGTTGATTCTGCTTCGTGGGACCTGCAAAATACTGTAAAAATACTAAACAATTTCATAAAAAAAAATATGCAACGCTTTATAAACACGTAAAACGTTAATCTCGAAATCCTAAACACGTTTAAATGTTTAGGTGTTGAAAATCACAAACGCATCATTTATCATTTTATGAACACCCAAACACTTAAGTGTTAAATCTTCACAAAATAGTTTGTTGACGCGTTTATGATTTTAAACACCTGAACATTTAAACGTATCCAAATGTTTATAAAGTGTCCAGAAATAAACACGAACGTTTGATATCATAAAAACAAAGACAAACAGCAGATCTCTGAAATAAATGACAATGGTAATATTAAAGAGCCCTGCGCCATAGCGGAATCATTCAATAATTACTTCTCCAACATCGGAATAAATTTAGCCAATAACATCCCCCCTTCCAACCAGCACTTTACAGATTTCCTAAACGAAGCAATCTCCCCTTCATTGTTTTTGACCTGTTCATGAGGCAGAAATCTTAAACATTGTAAAATAATCTTGATAACAAAGTTGAGCTGGTGGACATGAGCCGTTATTAATAACATCGTTTTGAAATACGTCATTTTCAGAAATTGCACAACCATTAGCACACGTGTTTAACATTATCTTTCCTTACTTCGGCATGGTCCCACGATGATATGAAATTAGGCAAAAGTTATTCCCATCTTTTAAAAGGCGTGACGAAAAGGAAACAAGTAATTACAGACCAATCTCACTTTTGACCTTGTCTTTCTAAAATTTCTTGAAAAGTCGTATACTCCCGAACCATCGATTTTCTCCAACACCATAATAATCTGATTCAATTTGGATTTTTGCAATTTGGAATTTAGGTAAAACACAACACTACACATGCCATTCTTACTCTCATTATAAATACCCAAGCCTCGACCACATTGCCATACCCTTGGAGTGTTCCTGGACTTCTCCAAGGCTTTCGATACCATAAATCATGATATACTCTTATATATACTCTCTTATTATGGAATTAGAGGGAAAGCCTCGGAGTGGTTCAGGAGCTATCTTCAAAACAGAAGACATTTCGTATCTATTCAAAACAAAACTTCATCTACACACGACATTAATTGTGGCGTTCCACAGGGATCTTTGCTAGGTCCTCTTTTATTCATTTTGTATATAAACGATTTTCACAAATCCTCGCCCCGTTTGTCATTTCTCCATTTTGCTGATGACTCTAGTATTTTCTTTTAACACCAGAATTTAAATTATTTAATCGACACACTGAGCAATGAGCTTAAACACGTATCAGACTGGATAAAATCTAACAAACTTTCACTCAATCTACAAAAGACAAATTATATGCTTTTAGCAATTCTGTTAATAACATTCCTGGAGATATTGTATTTGATAATCAACTGATCAATAAAGTGTCCCAGATAAAATTTTTATGTGTCAACCTCGACGATAAATTATCTTGGAAGCCTCACATTAATAATACTTGTAAAATTATCTCCAGAAACATTGGCATTATAAATAAATTGAAATGGTATTTACCACAAAACGTTCTATTCACATTATATTCAACTCTTGTATTACCATACTTAAATTACGGCATTTTATCCTTAGTCAGGTTCATTATGTAATTTCGCCGGATTTTTTTGGAGAGTCTGAAAACTTTACATTATTGGAAAGCTTATTGTATGAGCAATCAGAAAAACAATGTTTCCATTTGCACCAAATGTGTTAATACTGCGTTGCCATGGTAACGGCATATTATGGCAATACATCAGGTGAAAATCTTGCGGATCAAACTATTTCCTCAATTTTTGACCATTGCTCATGAAATTTGGCACACACATTCGTCGTGGCTGAAGATGCACAAAATATCTTTTTTGTAATGTGTCAGAACTGCGTTGCCATGGAAACGGCG